>LR990666.1:16735914-17026584 GCA_905147715.2 Xestia xanthographa | reverse complement strand
AATCATCGGTCATTTTTCTCAGTGTACCTTCGAAGACGATGCTTCTATTAATAATGTGACGGCCCAGCATGGCAGTCGCGTGCATTTGCACAGCCGTGTGCATGACTTGGGGGTTCTTAGACGGTGAGTTGAGTAGACAAATTCCGGATTTAGTAAATATGCCATAGAATTTGCAACCCTCGACTCAGCGCGGAGAGTTGAAATTCCAATAATATTAGTAAATGACGAAGAAGAATGAACAAAAAAAAATGCATAAAAAACTGACTTCCAAAAATACAAGAAAACGATACTTTCGGAAGTCGATGACTTTGTTTGTTTCATTGCCTTTTTTGCCACCGACTTTCGCAAGTAAAGTAACTTTAGACGTTTTTAGTGTTTTTCTAGGAAGTCGGTTTTTTTTTAGTTGTTGTGAGTTGTTTAATGAATTATAAATGAGTAAGTACTACGCCATTTATAAGGCACTAGCTCTTCGCTCGCGACTTCGTCCGCGAAAATTGTGATAGCTCGGCAAATTTGCATGATATCAATTTATTTATAGCCTTTGTTACTCGGTAAAGATGTAGCTTTCTAATGGTGAAAGAATTTTTAAAATCGGTGGAGTTAGTTCTTGAGTTAAATCGTAACAAACAAAAGAATCAAATCTTTCCTCTTTATAATATTAGTTTATATAATTATACAGAGACAGCGCTTTGTAAAGCCGAAATTATTCTTATTTAAGAAAAAAAACTTTTTATTGAAGTGAAAACTTCTTTAGGCTCGTTGAGCACTTTTTGGGTGAACGGAAAACATTGAACTCATCGTCACGACGTGTAACGTGCAGACACGCTTTGTAGCACTCATATGCGATCCGCTACGGCGTAGCACCACATAGGCATGCGCGGGGCATAACCAGTGCTACGACTGGGGAGGGGCCTGTGTGCTTTTTGTTTTCACTTCTATCGGCAGTCCCCAAAGACTGCCCCGATTGTTATTTTTTTAAATAACGACTTCTGTTGTGGTCAAGGTTGCAAATTTATCTTATGATTATGTTGCAGTGTATTTATCTAAGCAGATACGTAGGGTAACCTTACTAACAAGAAAACTTTTAACCACAGCTGCATTACTTATTGTCCTATAACTCAAATGACACGAGAGAACTGCAGTGTATTTTAATACTAAATCCTTTCACATACACATTATTATGCAGCAAAAGAACTACAAAATCCCATTACGCACTCCGAGAAGCAAAGTTAAACATCTGTTCTGTCTCATTTTATGATGCAAACAACTAGAAAACATTGAATAGGTACGATACAGAAGGTTGGTTTCAGACAACGAGCGAAATCGCACGCGCACATAATAAGCTTCACTTACAGCGAGTGCAAGAGTACTGGCGATTAGTGTTTTTTTGAGATTGTCGTGCTATCTGATTTGCATTTGTTTTTTTTTTACAAAAATGGCAATCGACTGAAGTTCGGCTCAATACATAGCACGCACAGATAGACACGCTTCATATATAGCGAGTGTTAGCGTACCTACTCAAAAATAAAAAAATCAAAGCATTTATTTCAATTATTGGAGTTACAGGTACTTTTGAACTATCGAAAGATGAACATTAAATGTAGCTACAGTCCCAGTCACAAGACATATAAACTGTGAAAGCACTGTAGTTGCCCGTCCCCTAGCGTAGATTTCTATGGAGAAGAACTGGCAAGAAACTGCATGGACAATCTTTTAAATCAAAATATTGTTACAAAATCTTGGTTATATCATTCATATTGAGGTACTCGCGATTGGTATTTGTTTGAGATCGCTTTGTAAGTCTGATTTTCAGTTGTTTTTTCTTACGAAAATGGTAAAAAAACAGTGGTTCGGTTCAATTCAGCGCACACACACATGGACTCGCTTCACGTACAGCGAGTGCAAGCACACTGGCGATCGTCATTTGTTTCAGATCACTGTGTTGTGTTTGTTGTTACGAAATTGGCAAAAAGCTTTAGTTCGGCTCCATACAACGCACGCCCATATAGAAACTCTTCACGTACAGCGGCATATGTTTGATCTCCGTACGCTAGCTTTATAGCTATACTAACAATCCACCTCTTTTTTTTTTTCTTTTTTTTCGGATGGGAAATCATCAAATAACTCCTCCCGCTCTGGGCGGAGCAGGAGGGAGTGTCAGACTTTTACTGACTAAAACCCATCCATGTTCCTTCATCGCCCTTTGTGTTCCCGGGCCACGCTATCTCTTTCGAACAGTCCCGCAACCCTGGACAATCCACCTCTAACGTTCAAAATTATTCTATCTTTCAAGCTGAAACCATCGATACTCATTCACAAAAAAATAAAATCGTTTGGTTGGTTTCGGCCATTAGCGTGTACGAACATAGTGACACGTGATTTTATATCTTCTCAAAATTGGAACTAAAGACGCCATCTTGTGTTTTCAATACATTTCAAGATTAATATTTACCAACAGCGGCGGGTGTCAATGTCATTCATGCGCCATAAGATCCTTGTAGCACTGTTTTTACAGAGATTTAACCTTTGGCGATAGCAAACCAATAGCAATCTTATGAAAACGATGTTAAAGATCATTGTAGATTTGACAGTTCTGTGAAAAACTGTCTGTCTTTATGGCAGTTGCATGAAAGCATCCTTCTGTACCCATTTCACTGTGAGAATTTGTTATTTTATTAATGCTTCTACTTCATGCATTAGAATTATGATATTATGAGCAAAAAAGCTATAAAACTAGTACCTATGTTCTCCTAGCGTATGTTTTTCTACTTTATTGTTTGATGCTGAGAGTGCTTTTTGCTGTGATAGTGATATTATGAGCCACTTCAATTTAACATTTTAAAACATTGTGGTTAGGATGCTTCCATTTGTCTACTTTGTCTTATGTTTACACTGTCCTTGTTAGCCAAAAAGCAACATCTCAAAAACAAAACACAATTCCATGTTTTCTTAAAATATACTGAGAACATTAATTTTACTGAGGCAGTAACAAACCCTCTACAAGATATTCACATAGAACAACCAAAATTAAACAGTATATTTCCATTATCCCAAAATATGTACCAGATCACAGTTTGATTAACAGACAGGACTGGAAATACTGGCTTATAGTTCGATGTCAGCATGAACCAGAAATGGTTTTTGGGAGAAAATATAATGACCACCAAAAAGAACTTTGTGACCACCAACATCTATCAACTAAAATATCAATTGATCACCAAATTTAGTAAATTGAGCACCAAATTTTAAAAAGGTGGTTGATTTATTTATTTATTAGTAAAGGTTCACCAACAGCTTCTGTGTATAACATTTAGGTGTACATTGGTTTTACAGTCTTGGACTAATACAGGTTAACCAGCATTCACAAAAATAAGTGTTAGCATGTGAGAGATTAAAATTAAAAATTAAAATGAGAAAATGAGTGGCTAAATAAATGAAATACAATAGTAGATCCTACAAGATAAGAGATTATCTAGCTTACGAAGCAATACAAAGAAAAGAAAAACGTATGATGTAATTTTACTAACTAATTAAAATTAAAAAAATAAATAAAAAAGACAAGATATTAGTGTTAGAATAGATAAAAATGAGATCTCAGAACTATGAATAAAAATAAAATTATTATGATGACAAATTAGTTTTGCATAGGCCGACTCGGGGCACCCCGATACGGATAATTTAGGTTATGGGTATGGCGGGGTCTAAAGTGGTTAATTTTGCATAAACCATTTAGAAGTATGGTCCTGTGGACTGGGTCTCCCTCGACTCGAATGCAAGAGTTGAATTTCTGGTGGTCAGTAACTAAAACAATAAGTTTTTGGTTCTAATTTCACGATAAAATGGGGATTAATTTTGGTGGTCATTTACTAATTTTGGCAATCAAAAGTGATTTTTTTGCCGTTACATTTTGCTAAATCTGGCGGTTCGTTAATTGTATGCCATTGTTTTTTGGCAACAAATAAGAAATTTTTAGTAGCAAGTTGACTGACTACTTCAAATACTGGAAAACTGACATTTATAGATTATAGCTTAGTTTTTTCCGGGATTAAGGCAATCTAGAGCTACTAAGAAATTGCTGATGGAAATACCCAAAAATACCAGGCGCTTAAACTCCATCAGAATAGCAGCGCTGCGACATCTATTTTTTAAATGTCGTAGCACCATGCTGAGATAGGGGGCTTTTGGCCTTGTACATCATTATCATCATCATCAGCCTATTAATGTTTCCACTGCTGGGATACAAGCCTCCTCTCTATGGGAGGGAATGGGCTATAATCCACCACGGACCAGCCAGTGCGGATTGGTAGATGTCACATGTCTTCGAATTTTTTGGTTCTAGGACATGCCGGTTTCCTCACGATGTTTTCCTTCACCGTTTTGAGAGCAGTGGTGATGAAATAAATTACACAAAGTAATGCGAATCTCCTTGTATAATACTTATTAATTATTACTATATATAATATAAATAATTAATAAGTATCTCCTTGATTCTAATATTATCCTGATATTAATCTCCTTGTATAATACTTATTAATTATTACTATACAGGGTGGAATTTTGTAATGCCACCTGGAGGGAAAGTACTCTTAATACCGGAGATAGCAAATTTTACTCAAAGGAAACATTCCTTTATTTTTAAAAAGAAATTAATCTGCATTCAAAGATTTTGAAAATTCGCGTGCCACACTCGGGAATCGAACCTTCTAAATTCCAAAAAAATAACACCCTGTACTTTTATGGCACCAATCGATAGGGTCAATCATAAGGATCAAATCCCTCTAACAAATACGATAAATTAAATGAAAGGGAAACTATGAAATCTAAACTTATAAATTCAATGGGATAAGATAAAGCACTTTTAGTCAAAGGTCCATCCAATTACAAACATAGTAAACAATTCTCTTTTGACGACATTTATTAATTAAAATGACGAAGAACTATTTACATAGGAATATTGCAATTTGCACAAACAAACACATGCAAATTGCAATCTTCTTCTGCAATCTTATTCTCTTCAATTGTAAAGGTCCATCATTTTATTAAAGTGCTTTATCGTACCTATTGAATTTATCCCATTGAATTTATAACTTAAGATTTCATGGTTTTCCTTTCATTTAATTTATCATGTTTGTTAGAGGGATTTGATCCTTATGATTGACCCTATCGATTGGTGCCATAAAAATACAGGGTGTTATTTTTTTGGAATTTAGACGGTTCGATTCCCGAGTGTGGCACGCGAATTTTAAAAATCTTTGAATGCAGATGAATTTCTTTTTAAAAATGAAGGAATGTTTCCTTTGAGTAAAATTTGCTATCTCCGGTATTAAGAGTACTTTTCCTCCAGGTGGCATTACAAAATTCCACCCTGTATATAATATTTATAGTAATAATTAATGAGTATTATACAAGGAGATTCGCATTACTTTGTGTAATTTATTTCATCACCGCTGCTCTCAAAACGGTGAAGGATTATACTATATACACTCATTACTATATATATTATATCACTCTATTACTATTATTTATACTCATTTGTATATTAAGGTTTTGTTATTGTTTACTGTTATTGTTTGTCCTGTCTAAGTCCATTAAATACTTTTTCTTTATTTCTATCCTTCAAAAACTCTAGAAGGGTGGACCTATCTTGGTAATCTAAGCTAGGTACATTAGCAGTAGCTTACGACCAGTAGACAACCAAGGTACCATCTTCAACCGTAATAACCTCCCATTCTTCTCCAGATATCCTGGGTACGTCGTCGTGGCGAAGAACTCCACCTTCTCTCCTTCGGTCGTCACACATACTCAGCTGACTCCCGCTACTCTCTGGCTTTCGAACACCCCAACGATTGGCGACTCCTGATCCAGTACGTCAGCGAAAGAGATGAGGGGTTCTACGAGTGCCAGATCTCTGCTCATCCTCCTTTGGTTAGGAGGGTCCATCTTAGTGTTGTTGGTGAGTTTTTTTTTTTGTTATTTCTAAAGATGTGGTCATACCAGTGCGGACAAATTTCGGACCCGAGTGCGGACTTTAACCGATAATGTAATGAATTACGCTGTTCGCAGTCGGTTTATAATCTGTCCGCAGCTGTGTGTCCGCACTACTACTACTACTACTATTTCAGCCGAAAGACGTCCACTGTTGGACATGGGCCTCCCCCGAAGGGGGGGTTTTGCCATAATCGCCACGCTTGGCATGCGGGTTGGCGATCGCAGTGCGGTTGTTACAAAAGCACAGAGAACGCTGTTGCCCATTCTCTGGTAAGTCCCTTAGTCGCCTCTTACGACACCCACGGGAAAATATGGGATGGTGCTATTCTTTACGTCCGACACCATACAGAACCGCGCGTGTGTCCGCTCTATAAAGCAAAAATACACTATACTATATGTCGGATCCGGTCATTACTATGGACATAAAATGAATCGGAAGCGCGCCAGTGTTGACTGATGTGAGTAGTGATGTTTTGAGCTCACAGCGAGGACAAAATTACAGCGGAGTTAAGACGTCCCAGAACTCTATCCGATTCATTGTGCCCAGTGTTATTGTGTTTAATTGTAATTTCAAGTTATTTGTTAGTTTATAAGCAGTGTGTTTTCATTGCACGAAACCCATCTTCGGCCTACGACGTGATGTCCGAGTCTAACGTTTAAATTCTGACAGTCAATAAATTATGTTCGATGTGGAAATCAAGAAAACCGCGCCTAGAAGAAATTATCGGTATGATTCATCAACCTATTCTAATTTTCAGTTTATCGAAGCTAGAAAATAACATTTACTGTTTTAGCAAAACCATGATCTATTTCATTGTATAAATGCCCTAATGTTATCGTTTAATTTGAAATGAAAATGAAAAGCATAAAATTACGTTTACACTGCGTATCTTACGCGTACTTGTAATGGTATGTATGAGTATGTAGATAGACAGCCTTTGTTGTTACCGGTTTAGACACGTTTCTATATACAACACAATTGAAATAATTGGTACACGATGAACCTATTTACTTTCCAAAAATACATGCAAATTAATTCATGTATGTATATGTCAGGCAATTTCGTAGACTATTGACAAACTGGTTTCTGACCCATGGAACACCAAAGTGGTTCACCTAGGTGTTCCAACGTTATCTTTTTGTACCCCTGGTTCACCTAGGTGTTCCATGGTTAACTTTTTGTACCTCTAGTTCACCTAGGTGTTCCACGGTTAAATTTCTGTACCCCTGGTTCACCTAATGAGTGAACCATGGGTATTTATACAAAATAATGTACCTGTAGTTCGCCTAATTGGTGAACTAAGAATGATTATATAAAATATTGTACCCATGGTTCACCTAACTGGTAAACCTCCGGAAATTATGAAAAATATCGTACTTTCAAAAATTAAAAAATTAAATTGATGAAATAAGAGTTCTTCGGGGCAAAACAAGAAAAAATAAATTAAAAAATGCTGTATTAATGTATCAATTTAATTCCAAATTAAACATCTTTGTGGAAATGAATACCGCCACAATTATGTATTATTCGTTTTTGCCAGTGGCTTCGCCGGCTCATTCCTCCCCCCACCTTATAGCCCGGTCCAGTCGTTTTTGAGTGTATTCGTTACAAACATACAAAAATACTAACTATTCCTCTTTATTATATTAGTAAAGATAAATTTGCTCTTAGCGCAAATGTTAACACATTTATACTTCAAAACAATGAACTAATGAGAAAAATTTTATCATCATCTCTCTAGCCTTTTTCAACTACTTTGGGGTCGGCTTCTAGTCTAACCGGATGCAGCTGAGTACCAGTATTTTACATGGAGCGACTGCCTATCTGACCTCCACAACCCAGTTCATACTGGGTAATATACGATACCACTTTACTGGTCGTCAGACTTTTTGGCCACTGACTACCTGTAACAACTATCAAAGATGGAAAAATTACAGCCGGGACCAACAGCTTAACGTGCTTTCCGAGACATGGAGGAAACGTGTCCGTTTCGACCGCGCGGCTACGGCGTTTTTTTTTAAAAAAAAACTATGTCAAGATATTGTAAAAGTTTGTAAAAGTTGATTCCCAAAACCATAAATTTGTCAAAGTTATGGTTAAAAAGTTATAAGGGTTTGAACGTGGCCGCGCCATCGAAACGCGGAGAACCGCGCGGCTACGGAGATCTTTAAAACTAAGCGTTGCAGAGACCTGAAATTTAATTTTAAATTTTGTACAATAAACACCGCCACATTTTTTGTCCATTTTCATAGTCCTTAAGCTTATAATATTGATTACCCGCATGTAACATTACAAGTCCTCCTTTTTTATTAATAAAAATAAGTTGTTAGTTTTGTTCGGCAGACATACTTTATTAATATTATTTAAGTTTATAAAATAACTAGGTTTATAGGCAAAGATGAACGCTAAACCTGACATAATGAGGAAATAAATATTCTAAGTGGCCATTACTTATTGAAAGAGGATGGTGGTTATCTTTGTACCTATTTATAAAAATAAATTGTACAGGCTACTTAGGAGTAATCCAATAGACTGTAATATTCAGAAGTACGGGATACAGAAAATTAACTGTGAAACACCTTGGTGAACCAAGGGTACAGAAAGTTAAGCGTGGTACACCTAGGTGAACTAGGGGGACAGAAAATTAACCGTGGAACACCTAGGTGAACCAGGGGTACAGAAAATTAACCGTGGAACACCTTGGTGAACCAGGGATACAAAAAGTTAACCGTGGAACACCTAGGTGAACCAGGGGTACAGAAAGTTAACCGTGGAACACCTAGGTGAACCAGTTTGGTGTTCCATGGGTCAGAAAGGGACAAACTTAGATATAACGTAACAGAAGGCATTAGGCGTGTACCCTTTCAAGTAATTTAGGGTAGATACACACCACATTGTATTAGATCTAAATTAGAGATGGGCCGAATAGCCGACTGGCCGACTAGTCGGTTGAAGAAAGGCCGACTAATCGGCTGATCATAGTTTTCGATGGAGTTCAAGAGGCCTTGACAATTTTCCTGGCATGTACGGCTGAGTCGCTCGCATTTAATACATCTGAAATTGGTCGCAACGGCTGCAACAGATTTGGAATTTAAAATCTGTTTAAAGTTGAAAATATTTCAATTATTGGCCGAGGAAGAGTTCCGAGGAGCCCGTGGCTAAATAATAACAGTCGCTCGGGTCGATCTTTAGGTTAAGCCGTGCTTGCCTAGGTTGGTCTGTGGATGGGTGATTATTGATGACCCATTACATACCGGGTTTCCTCCGTGCCTCGGAAAGCACGGCCGTTGGTCCCGGCCTGTCAAAGATCTGCAAATGACAGCAGATCTTTTACAGTCGTTACAGGTAGTCCCAAAATATATATAATAGACCCAAAAAGTCTGACAACCAGTGTTACCAAGGGGTATCGTATTACCCAGTTCTAACTGGGTTGTGGAGGTCAGCCTGCTTAGCATGACCACCGAACCAACGAAAGAGAATCGACAAATCTTTTGTTCATCTGTCATTTTGCTGTCATTGAATCGACAAAATGACACATGAACAAAAGATTTGTCGATTCTCTTTCGTTTCTACGGTTGTCATACTAAGCGGGCAGATAGGCAGTCGCTCCATGTAAAATTCAGCTGCAACCGGTTAGACTGGAAGCCGACCCCAACATAGTTGGGAAAAGGCTAGGCATATGATTAAGAGTTCCGGTTACTAGATCATTTAACTAACTGGACGGCTGATTATAAAATTAAAATTATAACAAAAAAGGCTTCATTTCATTTTAATCACTCGGGCTTATTATTAGACGCTTTTGGCCGATAACATCAAGTTTGTAATTCCCGAAGGGTTAGGCAGAGGGTTACCTAATTAGCCGTGTAATTGTTTAGCCGTGTGGTATCCGGCAGAGTAGAATAGAACCAACCCATTACACTCACGGGTGTCGTTTATGGCGACTAATGTCTGATGCAGAACACCTTGCGCCTCCGTAGACCAGAGAATGGGCAGCAGCGTTTTCTGTTAGTCTTTCATCACTGCGATCTCCAATCCACCTGCCAAGCGTGGAGATTACGGCAAATTCCTCCCCTCATGGGAGAGGCTTATTTCCAGCAGTGGACGTTATGGGCTGTTGTTGTTGTTGTTTGTTGTTGTACCTAATTAGTACACCCACATTTGGCCAGTTATGTTTAAGTTCCATGTAATAGAGGGCGAGCCTATTGCCAATAACCGGGCACAAATCTAGACGAAGAAGAAATTCCTGGGAATCGAGCCCAGGACCTTATAATTATGGTCAGCAGTCCCGCTTACGACCACTACACCAACGAGGCCGACTAGTTGCCGACAATTCACCGACACCAAATGTGGCCGGATAGTCGGCTTTCCCGACTAGTCGGCACATCTCTAATCTAGATGTCTGTCTAGCACCGCCAGTAATAACAATATCATCAGTCCTCTCTTAGAACTACAAGTTGTGGCCGACGTGTCTGTTAACTGTTCTCAATTTGCTGCCAAAATTGTGATAGTATTGCGTCTACAGTTGTAAGGTAGGATTTAGGTGACAACACTGAGGTAAATTGCTGTTGGAATTGGGTGGAGTGTGTTCTGGGCCATGTCTCTCGGCCTTGAGATATGCGCGCAAGACATACGCATCTAGTGACAGACACCAAAACAAAAGCGTTTTTTAAAGCGTGCTATGAGGAGCTCGTGGCTAAATAATAACAGCCGCTCCGGTCGATCTTTAGGTTAAGCCATGTTTGCCTGGGTTGGTCTGTGGATGGGTGACCACTCTTACATACTGAGTTACGTCCGTGCCTCGGAAAGCACGCTAAGCTGTTGGTCCCGGCTGTCATTTGTAGATCTTTGACAGTCGTTACGTAGTCAGAGGCCCAATAAGTCTGACAACCAGTCTTACTAAGGGGTATCGTATTACCCGATAGTAACTGGATTGTGGAAGTCAGATAGGCAGTCGCTCCACATAAAATACTGGTATTAGCTGCATCCGGTAAAACTGGAAGCCGACCCCAACATAGTTGGGAAAAGGCTAGGCAGATGGTGATGAGTAGTTTTATAAATAGTAAAAGGAATACAGGGTGTAACCACAGAATATATAATAGTACCTTACGGTACAGAAGTTTCACTCCCGAGTTTAGGTATGATAAACGCAAGCGTGCGGCCACCGCACTAGTCTCCTCGCTCGACTTGTCGCACACGCAGCGCACGCACCCGCGAAACAAAAATAAACTGTTAATACCGTAAAGTACCTCTGACAGCCCTAGCAGATTGAAGCGAGACGGCAGACAGTTATTGTACTATGAACGCTATGCGCAATGCAAAAGGTTGAAATTAGCTGGTTTTCCAGAATAGTAGGTAAATATCTCGGGGTTTTTGCGCCGCTTGTATGGAAGTGAGACAGGCCTGGTGTAACTTCTTTACTTGCTAAATTCGATTGTCTATTTGTTGTAACATGACTAAGAACTTTTCAGTATTTCAAAACAAAAGCATCTCTTCCTGCCCTTGTTCCATTTTAATAATGGTAGAAAAATAGTGTTGCGCCATTGCGGTCGGCACAACACTATTTTTCTACCATTTTCTCCTGTCAGCCGTCACGTATCATTTTTCTTTTGATATCATTCCTCAAACAATCTACTCATCTTTTCTTTCGTGGTATTTACTGTTAATACCTTTTATTCGTAGAAAGTCAAAACAACTTAATAACTTAAGTCAAATTATTAGTACAACAGTCAGAGGGCAGTTAAGTTAATTCACTAGTAAAACTTAAGTTAGTTTTAGTTAGTTTTGGTTCATAGATACTAAACTTTATGTCTGTGTGTCTTTATGACTTTTCTTCTAGAGTTATGAGCTTTTTGGTACGGCACTGATTTTAAGGGGTGAAAACATCTGTCTGTATGTTCTTGACTTTTTGGGGTGGTTTTATTACTTTTTAATTTTTTTCTACCTGACCGGCGAAGCCAAAAAGAAGGGTAATGATTTAAGCAGTCTATGTATGTTAGTATGTATGTAAGAATGTATGTAAGTATGTATGTAAGTATGTATGTAAGTATGTAAGAATGTATGTAAGTACCTATGTATGTATATAATTATGTTTGTATTTACGTATGTTCCTCCGTTGCGCCTAAACTGTTCATCCGATTGTAATACACATGTAAACGGGTATTTATCGCGAATTTTACCTTTAATATAAGCCGGTCAAGCGAAATCATCTCAGTATGCGGACACTGTTAGTGTAGTGTGCTGTCCTAGTGTGAACCGGCCTTAATTAACATTTATGAAGATCAAGTGAGGGTAGTTGAATAAACACCTTCGCTTTGCTGTGGCGGTACCTCCAATACTTCAGTCTTCCCGCGACCACGGCTGGTGCAATCTGGTCGAAACGTCGGGCTTATATTAAAGGTGAAATTCGCGGCAAGTACCCGTTTACATGTGTATTATAATGTGTTCTGATTGAGAAAGTTTAAAAAAGACAATTGTTCATCCGATTTTGATGAATAAGGTGTCAATCGATTAGTTATTATGGTCCGGGTAACATAGGCTACATTAACCGACTTCAACAATAGGAGGAGTCGATTTTACCTTGTAGACCCCTAATTTTATTACAGCGTGATTTTTCAGTAATTGGGTTTTAGTGGTAGTATTTAAACCACACAAATTCTTGTTTCTTAATATTGAACTAGCGGACGTCACGCGGTTTCACCCGCGTAGTTTCCGCCCCCGTGGGAGTCATCATCATCTGCCTAGCCTTTTCCCAACTATGTTGGGGTCGGCTTCCAGTCTAACCGGATGCAGCTGAATACCAGTATTTTACATGGAGCGACTACTATACTATGGAGTACGGAGATAAAATATTATTTAGCTTATGTTACTCAGAGTGAATGTAGCTTTCTAATAGTGAAAGAATTTTTGAAATCGGCGCAGTAGTTTTTGAGTTTATTCATTACAAACATACACATAAATATATAAATCTTTCCTCTTTATAATATTAGAGTAGATAGGCTTCCGTTTGGTCGTAACTAGCCTCATGTGATGCGACGTAGGGTGTATTATGCAAGTGCAACGACTCTTTTAGAAGATAAGCCAGCACTGTGCCTGTATTTTCCAAAAGGGTGGGCAGAGATGTAGGTTGTATACAGTCACAAGCACTCATATTATGACGTATACAGATATATAATCCGAAAGCGAATTTCATAAATCTCGTGGTATAACGATTGCAATATTGATGAAACACTTAGGTACCGTTCCCACTATGTCGTGACGATTAATTGCATAAGTATTTATTATTAGTTATTGTATTGTATTTATAGTATTGTTATTGTATGTATATATTTACACACTATATCTACTCTCCTTTCGCAGGTATGCTGGAAGAGATTTCTTTAGAAATAAGCATCACCTTTGTACTATTTTCTGTTCCTTTCCACTTTTCTATAAATTTAGTGTGTACATAAATTGTTAAATAATAATATAATTAATAATTTATCGTTGGTTTTTAGTTGGCAAAAGTCGTTGACGACAGTAGTCGTGTCGTCCTATCTGTGAACACCTTCATTTAAATACATAAGCCACGACACTTAAAACTACACGACTATCTGTCGTCACGACATAGTGGGAACGGGGCCTTATACATTTATTTCATAATTGTATGAGTACCAATTTTCCAAACTAGTACCTATGTTCGTAATTTCATAAAATTATAATCAATACATAAGAAGAAAATCATTTTTAAAAGTTGCTAAGTGGGCCCATGGTCACCCATCCATGCACCAACCTCGGCCTGCGTAGCTTAACCTGATCAATCAGATGTCGTCACTTAGCCACGAACCCCTCGACACATTACAACCTGCATACTCAAACTAATAAACCAAAGCTAAGATTGTTTATGGACACTAAACAATTTTATAGCTGATCGTACAAATGTTTTTTTAGGTCACAGGACTTACAGGTAAAACCAATATTTTCCTGACATATTTTACGTATTTTTATATTTTTCTTGTGTCTTCGGTAAGTTACAAGTTATACAGCCATGTTATCAGAAAGGGGTAATTGTATGTATTTTAAGGGTGTGGGTTCAGACGGCTCAGTCGGACCATCAAACTGTTTTTTTTTTGGTTTTTACCGACTTTCAAAATAGGAGGAGGTTATGTATTCCACCAGAATGTTGTTCACCGATTTTTCTATCATTTCTGATCCAATTTTATTTTTTTCATTTGGTAGAATAATCTCGTGTGGTGAATACGGACTAACAACCAAGTATAACTACGCCATTAGGTGTGAAAAACAAGTGATAAGCGCGCGTGTTGCTTGATGCTAGTCGCATCCTACCAGTAGGGCTATTACGTATCTCTGTTGACAGCTCGAAATGACAGTAACTGGGCTCAGTGTCCATCAAATAACTGTCAAAAGGTTAGTTTCGTATTATGTATGACCAGTCGCGATCAAAGACGTCATTGGTGCTCATCGTGGCTGATGAAAATGAGTTACGGTGACTCACCGTAACTCATTTTGACAGACGCTTTCGTATCGATACTTGTAATATTGCGATTATGTAAGCATAGTGGACATCAAATTGATGACAACTAAGTTTGAAGTGGCTTTCGTGAAAGACATTACACCGTATCCGGGCTGTTAGTCACTGTAAAGTGATATCCACTCTGTGTTATAACATAATACCAATATTATGACATTCTCGGTTGTCATCAAAGTTCGGTTTACAACCGAAGCTTGATAGTCACTGGAGATCAAAAAGATACGTAATAGCCCTACAGGTCCATACGGTACAGACTTTCTCTAGTTATTATTTTAAATAAAATAAATAAATAAATATCGCTGGACATCAACACACAGCGCCATCTAGTGCCACACTAAGCAGCGAGGCTTTTGTCGTGGACACCAGATAGTTGATACACATAGATACTTTTTGTTTGTAAATACTTGTTTGTAAATACATACTTATTATATTATACATATAAACATCCATGACTTGGAAACAAATGTCCATGCTCATCACACAAACATTTGCTCCAACCGGGTTTCGAACCCGGGACCCTAAGAGAACGTAAGGCAACCTCACCACCGCTGCGCCATTCGGGTCGCCATTTTGCGGCGATTATGTTGCGCTACATTATAGTCTGTTCTAAATAAATACAGGGTATTTAGGATAACCCTCCGCAATCTGACAGGATGCATTCAGCAGTTTATCTTGACTCATCTTTCTTTCTTTTCCAACTAAGTCGGACACTGAAGTAGAGACAGAACAGACCGTGTGTGGCAGCTTTAGCAATTTGGTCTGGCTCAATTCGCCACCTGACATCCAGTTTAGATTCCAGACTTTTCAAAGGCGACTAAGGTATTACTTGAAAGGACTCAGATACCTTTTGACAAAACTCCTTTGTTGTTCGTGACACCTACGTTTAAAGGATGTCGTTGGTAGACGTCTTTCTAGTCTGAGATATGTGTGTGACACTGCTTAAAGCTCGATTTTGTTCTAGTTTTGGAAAGTTCTAGCCAGAGATAGAAAGTGTACTGCAAATATTCTTTTAGCGTAATCTTTATAAAAGGGATATTAGTAATGATAGAACAAATTATTTTTAAGATGCATATTTCAGGAATTAAAATTTGTATATACAAAGTTTTACTGAAAGAAGACTTCGTTTTAATTTTAGAAATAATTAGAACTGCGTTTAAAGTTTTTTTTTTTTTGGTATATAGAATCACGTTTTACGGTAGGACTCAATCTAACGCATTCAAAATATTATGCTGATGGGATGCATTAAATAGTACGGGGGTCGTGGAGTAAAGTTTAAAAAATAAAAACATGCATTTAAAAAAATATTTATAAAAAGTCGAAACTTCGACCCCCAATATCTCCGTAACTAGAAAGTTCCCCGGTATGGTCTAGAGTAGACTCTAGAACAACAAATTATCGCAATGACGGACGGGGAGAACAAGTCCCTTTCGGTTTTAAGAGGGTGGTATAATTGCTAAGAGCATTTGAGAGAGCAGAGTATTTAAGAACAGCAGTGGCCCAGTGGTGGTGGCCCCGACTCACGAACAATAGTAGTAGTCGTGGGTTCAAACCCAAGCAGGCGCATTACTTTGTGTAATTTATTTCATCACCACTGCTCTCAAACCGGTGAAGGAAAACATCGTGAGGAAAAATTCGAAGACATGTGACATCTACCAATCCGCACTGGGCCCGCGTGGTGGATTATATAGCCCATTCCCTCTCATATATAGGAGGCCTGCGTCCCAGCAGTGGGAACATTAATAGGCTTATGATGATGAATTGCTAACGAGAGGTGTCTCCATGTGAGTTACATGGAGAAAACCTCTCTTTGATAAATGAATATAATGTGCAAAAAAAAATATGTTGCTTATTATAGACTCTTAACTTTAATTGAAATAATTCTAACTTTATTATTACCATATGGAAAAATATTCAAAGTGAATCATTTTTCCTTTGAAATTTCGTAACTACTCCTAAACGGCATTAAGTTTTAGTAATTATTTTTCACACAAATATTTGTCACTTTTTTCTTTACAAAGTGTACAATTGGCATTTTAATCTAATGATTTATTAGGCTACAATTAAATAAATCATTAGATTAAAATGCCAATTGGAGCACCGCCGTGTCCTCGAAGCGGCGATCGGCGGCGGCGACCTCTCGCGTCCGGCCCTGGTGCAAGCCATGGTCCGGAGCGAGACGGAATGGGACGCCGTCACCTCCTTCTGCGAAGCAGTAATGCTAGAGAAGGAGGTGGCGGAACGTGAGAGGGAGAGAACCTCTCAACGTCCCGGCCGCCGCGGGAGACGCCCCGGGCGTCGGGGGCCACCACCACGTGGCCCCCGGCCACCGTAGGCGCGGGCTTGTGGACGGTGGGCTATGGGCTAGCTCGCCGTCCGTCCGTCTCATGACGACAGGCCGTGTCGACGGCGCGTTCGTGTTCCACGCGCGCCTCAAAGAGAGCCAGCAAAAAGGGAGGGGTCCGTAAGGACCGATACCTGCCGGGGTTGCGGGACTGTTCGAAAGAGATACCGTGGCCCCGGAACACAAAGGGCGATGAAGGAACATGGATGGGTTTTAGTCAGTAAAAGTTTGACACTCCCTCCTGCTTTGCCCAGAGCGGGAGGGGTTATTTGATGATTTCCCATCCGAAAAAAAAAAAAAAAAAACCACTCATTTCGCACTATCCGGCCCGTAGTGACTGACGTAACAACCACTTTGTGGTGCAAGCTGAAACTTTATTCTAACAGTATTTCAAACGAAGTTTTAACCACCACAAATAGAATTGCTAATTTAGCAGATACCCATAACCTGTATATTTCTTTGTGATATTGACAGCACCCATTACGGCTGCTAAATTACACAGGCTAATTCAATTCGACCTTTTACAAGTACCTATTTAAACCATTCCAAATCACCATCATCAAAAAATCACGGGTTTATTTACAACGATGTAAATAAGAACCAAATCAGGCATTATACGAGCTATAAAATCGGAATACAAATTTGTAAGGGAACGTTCTCTTTTGTAAAAATAATGTTGTATTTTTAAAGCACAGTAAATTGTTTGGCAAACAATATCAAATCTTCTTTTATTAGAACCATCACGGAAGCTGATTTTTGAGTCGAAAATATACTTTTACTGTGCTTACGTAATTTTTGGTAGCATATTTTTTAGGGTTCCGTATACCTACTTAAATAACACTTAATAATACCTGGCCTAATTTAAATTTAATAAATGCTTTGATTTTGATTTTTAAAAACTGAAACTTATCTTTGAAAGTTAGTTCTTAGGATAGGTTACAAGCAACGTTTGCAGAATATACCCAATCAATATTCCCGTTTCCCAACTTACTGAACTAAATTTAGTTATTCATGGCAGAAGCAAGCTTTGAAGCCGTACTTTGTTAGCTAACATAAACTAATATCACGCCTGAAATCCTAAAAGCTTCAGGCAGAAGTGTAGAGTCGAGGACTTTAATTGATAAGCCACTTTCATTACTTTCCAATTTTGCACTTTTATGCATTCGCGGAGCTCGTGGCTATATAATAACAGCCACTCGGGTCGATCGTTAGGTTAAGCCATGCTTGCCTAGGTTGGTCTGTGGATGGGTGACCGTTTACATACCGAATTTCCTCCGTGCCTCGGAAAGCCCGTTAAGCAGTTGGTCCCGGCTGTCATTTGTAGAACTTTGACAGTCGTTAGGTAGTCAGAGGCCCAAAAAGTCTGACAACCAGTCTTACCAAGGGGTATAGTATTAGCCGGTACTAACTGGGTTGTGGAGGTCAGATAGGCAGTCGCTCCATGTAAAATACTGGTCAGCTGCATCCGGTAAAACTGAAAGCCGACCCCAACATAGTTGGGAAAAGGCTAGGCAGATGATACATTCACGAGTACGAATATTATTAGCAACTAAACCCGATTTGTGTTACACGGCTAAAATACGAATAGTGGTGGATTCATCGATTTAATTCCTCGACTGCGTACCTAATAAATAATTATACCTACGTCACGCACATTTCGTCAAATAAGTTTAAGCCCCATATAAAATGCTATGACCCTATATTGCCATTAATTGGGTACAGATCCAGACTCCGCGACTGCGAAATTCCTGATAAAAATCCATTGATTTAAATAGTAAAGATACGGTCGTCCGAACGTTCGCCGAACGCGGTCGCCATACAGAAACACTAACGCCATCTATTAGAACTACTATGAACTACGATGTCAATCGGCGTGGTCTGCCCCTAGACGTAACCTTGTAAGAGCGGGTATTTTTAACCGACTTGAAGAAGAAGAAGAAGTGTGCGGAACAAACACGTAAATAGCTATTTGACTTAAAATATGGTTCACCACGTTCCTGTCTTATGACACGACTCCAAGCTTCATTTCGCACCGAATCAGTAGGAAATCTGCAAATTAAATACGTATTTTCACTGTACTTATAGATTTTTACCAGTAAGTACATAAAAACACATTTTAATTTGCTTGTAATAAACAATAAAAATTATTTTATACATATAACATTAATTTTATGATATGAATTATTAAATCTTTTCATTTCATCGGCTAAAACGCGCGCCGCTGCAAAGTTATGTCTAACTTTTACGCGGCTTCGCGTCGTCTTTGCCAAACGTTGAGACAAATACGAAAGAAAATTGTTTTAAATAATGTTAGAAGTTGATATAATATTTTTTTTAACTTACCGGTGATAAGAAATGTTATCATTTATTTTATTGTGCTTTTTGTCGTAGTTCACGCATCCCTTCACGACACAACTTGGCTATTTTGCTTGTAAAATTTACGACCGCTCCCGAAGACAGCCGAACGCGTTCTAGTTTAGTTCGCTATAGGGAAGACCATTTTGGGACCACGTTCGAGGCGTCATTGTAACATGCGATCCACCCAGTCCTTACGCAGTAATATATATGTCAATGTAAAAATCCCAATAACACTTTACCCGACCCAGGAATCGATCCCAGGACTTTATAATCAGCAGCCGCGTTTATGGCCTCTAGGCCAACGACCCTTTCTGAAGCTAGTGCAAAAGATACAACAACAATAACTACAACAGCTAATAACGTCCACTGCTGGACATAAGCCTCTCCCATGATGGGAGGAATTTGCCGTAATCTCCACGCTTGGCAAGCGGATTGGAGATCGCAGTGATGAAAGACTAACAGAAAACGCTGCTGCCCATTCTCTGGTCTACGGAGGCGCAAGGTGTTCTGCCTCAGATATTAGTCGCCTAATATGACACCCGTAAGTGTAATGGGTTGGTTCTTTTCTACTCTGCCGGATATCACACGGCCACACGTGCAAAAGATAGGTTACAAGCAATGTATTATAGTATTATGTTATACTTACGCTTCATATTCATAATTCATCATCCTTTTTATTTGTTTATATATCTACACTCAGCAAATCGATTTAAATACGATTCTTTAACTTGGAAATAGCTGAAATAAAATATCAAAATTTTCATGTTGTGACACTTACGTCAAGCGTCAAATTGTCAAACTGTCAGTTATTTTTTTAATTCTCTTTAGTCTATGTATGATGGCTACTTTTTGGTTTGTAAAATTTAAATTATTTTTATCAATATGTGTTTAGCCATTATATTTTGTAGATTATTACGATTGTTTACTAAATAACTTAATATTAAATTATTTTATAAAATCTTTACGCACTCATGGATTTGTCCTGGCCGACTACACTTGTCAGATGAGATGATGGCCACACTAAGAAAAAGGATATTTTGAAAAAGGAAGACTACTTTGGAGAAACGAGCTGACGGACGGCTAATAGACGACTCTTGGATCTGATCTGTGGAACATCAGAGTACAGCTTGGTTTTCCCTGTGAGATACTTAAACTACCCAGGGGATCCAGCTAAAGATTCTCCTGGGACTTCTACCCGATCTTCGGAGGCTAACTACGTGCCTGACTGTCTACTGGTCTCGCAGGGCTGTCCTACGTCTGGCCCTGAGTTCTGCACTGCCTTGCTGCAGAGCTGTCCTGGTGGACTCTGAGATCTGCGCTGCCGCCGCTTCTACTGCTTCAGAGCTGAACCTCGAGGTTGCTCTGGTATCGACCTGCTATCCTGACGCCTGTTCCCGTGATTCCTAACTGTGAACTATAGAACTATAGAGAGTGCGTGGTAGGTAGGTTTTTATATAACTAGGTGTATTTTTTATCTTTCCCTTATTAAATTTTAAATTGAACAAGTCTGCTTATCCTTTTATTTAATAGGAACAAGTAGATTTGTTACAGTATGCGGAATATTCCTGTTTCCCAACATACTAAAGCGCCGTATTCCTCGTACAAGCACGCTTTGAAGCCGTGGGTCTTGATGTGTAATTGGGTTTATAGCATGGATAAGCTTGTGCGCCTTGGTAAAGCAAAGAATATCTAGAGCTTCTTCATCTAGATAAAAAATGTTTTTCTTTTTCTATAGAGGTGAATTTTTTATATAAATATTACTTATTTATTTATTAATTAAAACTTTATGCACAAGTAAAAAACTGTACAAAGGCGGACTTAATGCCCAAAAAAAACTACTAAATTACTAACTAAAAAATAATTAAAAAAAAAAAATTACTAATATTACTTCAGGATATTTGAATCGGATTTTGTTAACAATTTCACGAGTTTACATTTTTTGCACGGAACCTTAACTCTTTTTCTAAACTAAAAGTAGCCTTAGTTAGACCTTATAACATCAGCTATCTGTCAGTTAAAGTCCCGTCAAAATTGGTGCAGTCGTTTTGGAGATAAGCCGGAACACACAGACAGACAGACAACAATTTTAAATAATGGCAATGTTATTTTTGGTTAAGTATAAGTGCAGTTCATAAATTCATATTCATTCAATAATAGATCTCCTAATATGCATCTTAGTGGGGACCTGGTGTCCTAAAATACAGGCCTCGGCTTAGTTTAGGCGCCAGTCTCACAAATATAATACTTTTTCCTGTATGTATATATGTTACAACATAAGTACTGTATGTTTTTTATTTGTGGAAGAGAGATAAACAAATTTTATTTTTATTTATAAAAAGCTGTTATTTAGATCTAACAAACAAACACTCCAAATTTGTTTATTTATATAGATTTTATAAGAAAACTCAATAATTTCAAAACTCACGTACATATTTGACTACTCTATAAAATCTGCACGCATTCAATATAAAACACCGACCTCCATACTGCACAATCTTTTCCAAGAAAAATACAAACATTCCATTTTTAAAAAACCACTTTACATTGTTTCAGAGTTGCCAGCGCTAACACGTTCACTTAGAACAACTGCATATATTAACTATTCATCGTTTTTCATATTTTCTATGCATGAGAATGTTGCCACATCTTACGGGCACGTTTCTACTGATATATTTACTCTGTGGAGGTTACGTTGGCAAATATCCTGAGATATGAAATATGATCTTTACGTGAAATGTGTCGGGGGTTGTCTTGTAGTAAAAATAATAGCGAGGGTTGCAGTCATTTTGTTTTGTTTTTGAGGGAGTTATTGTTCTTGTTGACGCCCGTTGTAAATGTTTGTTTTAACATCAAAATATTGCCTTAAATATTTATCACTGTTTCATCATCATCATCATCATCAGCCTTCAGCAGTCCACTGCTGGACATAGGTCTCTTCAATTGCATGTCACTCAACTTGATTCTCGGCAACTTTCATCTAGTTGCTACCAGTCATCCTGCAAAGGTCATCGCTCCACCGAGACTTAGGGCGTCGTACCTTACGCTTGCTGATTCATCGGTACTACAGCTAATATGGCTGGCCCAGTGCTACTCATCATCATCATCATTTCAGCCGAAAGACGTCCACTGCTGGACACGGGCCTCCCCCAAAGGGAGGTTTTTGCCATAATCGCCACGCTTGGCAGGCGGGTTGGCGATCGCAGTGCTGTTGTTACAAAAGCACAGAGAACGTTGCTGCCCATTCTCTGGTAAGTCCCTTAGTCGCCTCTTACGACACCCACGGGAAGATATTATGGGATGGTGCTATTCTTTACGTCCGACACCATACAGAACGCCAGTGCTACTACAGCTTACTTATTTTGTGAGCTATGTCGACAACTCTGGGTCTCTGTCAAATCACTTCGTTCCGGATGCGATTCCTCAGAGAGTCTCCAAGCATCCCCGTCTGCAATAAGATTATTATTGTATTTAATATCGTAATTATAAACTTACAACCAGCAAACACTGCTTTAAGCTTTCACGGCTTATAACTAAACTTACACTGTCGCTTACTGGATATCTTCGGTAAAGAAAGAGAAAACACGTCACAAAATCATTTACACTTTTTTCCTTTTATTAACACCCCTCACACAATCCATCTATCGTTTCTTTGGTCTTCCTCTCCCTCTCCATCCATCCACATTTATATTCATTTCTCTTTTACTCACATGCGATTCTTCCCTCCTCATCACATGCCCATACCAAGACAGTCGATTCCCTTTCAACTTATCTGTAACTGGCGCAACTTTCAAACTTCCTCTAATATACTTATTCCTTATTTTATCCATTCTTGTCACACCACACATCAACCTCAATTTACTATTTATTTTATCAATTTATTTCTATTTACTCACAATGTGAGTAATAAATTAATAAACTCGCTCACCTAAGCGGACGGGTAGACTGGCGGTTGTGTGAACATTGTGTTACTGTTTGGTGATGTTAGCAAATATCCTGAGAGATGAAATATGATGCGAACGTGAAATGTGTCCCTGTATGTTTTAGGGAGCTCTGTTTGGTTAGTACTACAACTTATATATCTAGATCTTCAATTTCTATACCTATGTCTGAACTGTATGCTTGTGAACATCTTGAAAGATTTTAACCTGTAGATACCCGTAATTACAGACACAATTAAAATAACAATGTTCTGTTCCCTTTCGGGAACGGCTGGGGACATATTATAAGCGTTAAACTGTCAAAGGAACTGCAACAAACCATACACAATTTAATGTATTATTTTTCTGTCGTCGCGGCAGACCTCGTAGAAAATGGCGGAACGAGCTGACAAACAAACGATCAGCCCGCTTAGCATGAACGCTGTAGACACGAAAGAGAAACGACAAATCTTTTGTTCATCTGTCATTGAATCGACAAAATGACAGATGAACAAAAGATTTGTCGTTTCTCTTTCGTGTCTACAGCGTTCATGCTAAGCGGGCAGTGGTCCACAAAATATCCCTGGATCAAAAAGTCATAGGGAGAGGCCTTTGCCCATCAGTGGGATGACGCAGGCTTACAGTATCAGTATCAGTATTTTTCTGTATTTTGTAATTTATAAACGGTAAACCGACGAATTGCGTCATCATCATTATCATCATCATCATTTCAGCCGAAAGACGTCCACTGCTGGACATAGGCCTCCTCCAAGGGGGGTTTTGCCATAACCGCCACGCTTGGCAGGCGGGTTGGCGATCGTAGTAAGTTTGTTACAAAAGCACAGAGAACGCTGCTGCCCATTCTCTGGTAATTGCAAATTGCGTACCTAGTGATAAATTGTATGCGACGAAACTCACCTTGCCCACTGATTGTTTGAACATAACGAATCCCACGCCGCCATTGTTGGATCTAATTAAACACGGCCTACATCAAAGTTTCTTTAACAGATTTAAAACTTATTTCTATCGCAGTGATATCTAACTATCTGGTGTAACCTTTGAACTGCCAAGTCACCTCTGATTTTTCGAATTCATGTGCGTATTGTATAATTATCACTAACTTCGGTGAAGGAAAACACCGTGACGAAACCAAACATGCCTGAGAGATATTTTTCGACGGCATGTAAAACCAAGTCAGAGGCCCATGGGCGAAGTAAAACTCTGACACCAGGTTAGGCACTAACCACACGGTAAAGAAATACACTTCTTTTAGTCTCAAATAATAGCGTGACAACAGCCAAATTAATTAAATCCAGCAGTCAATACAAATATGTCTGCCTAATCAATTCACTGACGCAGTATCAACTAAATACGTTCATGAGCAAATAGATCTAAATTAATAAACACGCTTACCGAAGCGGATGGTTAGACGGGCGGTTGTGTGAACATTGTGTTACTGTTTGGTGATGTTAACAAATATCCTCAGAGATGAAATATGATGCGAACGTGAAATACGTCTGTGTATGTTTTAGGGAGTGGTACTACAATTTCTACATCAAGCGAGAGGAGCTCGTGGCTGAATAATCACAGCCACTTGAGTCGATATTTAGGTTAAGCTGCGCTTGCCTAGGTTGGTATGTGGATGGGTGACCACCCATTACACAACGAGTTTCTACCGACGTTAAGTTGTTGGTCAGGGCGGTCATTTGTAGATCTTTGACAGTTGTTACAGGTCAGTGGCTCGAAAGTCTGAGAACCAGTCTTACCAAAGGGTATCTCAAAATTCTGTGAAGGTTTTAGGGAGTGGTAGGTACGGGGTTGCGGGACTGTTCGAAAGAGATACCGTGGCCCCGGAACACAAAGGGCGATGAAGGAACATGGATGGGTTTTAGTCAGTAAAAGTCTGGCACTCCTTCCTGCTCCGTCCAGAGCGGGAGGAGTCATTTGATGATTTCCCATCCGAAAGAAAAAAGGGAGTGGTAGGATTGAATATGATTCTCGTTGATCCAGTAGTCGTAAGCGCAACTGCTGAGCAAGGGGTCCTGGTTTCGATTCCCAGGTCAAGCAAAGTGTTAAATCAGGAATTTCAAAGTAGCAGCAACGGAGCCTGGATTTGTGTTCGGTTGATGCCAATAGGCTCGTCCCCTATTACATGGGGCTTAAACATAACTTGCAAAATCTGGGTATACTACATTAGCTACACCTCTGCATAACCCTTCGGAGATTACAGGCGTGTTGTTTTGCTGTATAAACTATACTAATAACATTATAAAGAGGAAGGTTTTTATTTTTTGTTTTTTTTTTTGTGTTTGTTACAATTTAACTCTGAAACTACTAGACTGATTTTAAAAATTCTTCTCCATTAGAAAGCCACGTCTTTACTGAGTAAAATTAGCTATATTTTATTCCCGTACTCCCACGGAAACGGGAACTACGCGGGTAAAACCGCGTGACGTCCGCTAGTTATTAATAAACACGCTCACCGAAGCATTTTCTTACCTATGTGTACGTATATATTTGTATGCCCCAAAGGCCGAACATGATGGATCTTTTTGTTTATGAACAACCTGCATAATTATCTTGTATAAATACTCATGTTTCTACAAATAAATTTCTTGCCTTGTCTTGTCTTGAAGAAGGGTAGACTGGCGGCTGTGTGAACATGTGTGTTACTCTGTGGTAATGTTAGCAAATATCCTGAGAGATGAAATATAATGCGAACGCGAAATACGTCTGTGTATGTTTTAGGGAGTGGTACTACAATTTCTACATCAAGCGAGAGGAGCTCGTGACTGAATAATCACAGCCACTTGAGTCGATATTTAGGTTAAGCCGCGCTTGCCTAGGTTGGTTTGTGGATGGGTGACCACCCATTACACAACGAGTTTCTTCCGACGTTAAGTTGTTGGTCAGGGCAGTCATTTGTAGATTTTTGACAGTTGTTACAGGTAGTCAGTGACTCGAAAGTCTGAGAACTAGTCTTATACCAAAGGGTATCGCAAAATTCTGGGCATCAGGTTAGACTGGAAGCTAACCCGTCACTGTTTTGGGAAAAGGCTAGGCAAATGATCTTTACTAATTTTATTAAGAGGTAACATTTGTTTGTAAGTTTGTTTGTAGGGGGTAATCTCCGGAAGTAATGAACCGATTTCAAAAATTCTTTCACCATTAGAAAGCTATATTCATCCTGAGTAATATAAGCTATATTTTATTCCCGTACTTCCACGGAAACGGGAACTACGCGGGTGAAACCGCGGGACGTCCGCTAGTCTATACTAATATTATAAAGAGGTAACATTTGTTTGTAAGTTTGTATGTAGGGGGTAATCTCCGGAAATAATGAAGCAATTTTAAAAATTGTTTTAATAGTAGAAAGCTACATTATTCGTGAGTGCTATAGGCTATATATTTTATTCCCGTACTCCCACGGGAACGGGAACTACGCGGGTGAAACCGCGGGACGTCAGCTAGTAATATTATAAAGAGGAAGGATTTGTATTTTTGTGTGTATGTTTGTAATGAATAAACTCAAAAATTACTGTGCCGATTTCAAAAATTCTTTTACCGTTAGAAAGCTACATTCACTCTGAGTAACATAGGTTATATTTTATCCCCGTACTCCCACGGGAACGGGAACTACGCGGGATAAAACCGCGTGACGTCCGCTAGTAAAAAAATAAATTGGGCACGTAGGGGTCTCGGTTTTATAATGAATCAATCCACAAGCCAACTTCGGCAGAAGTAACTTAACCTTGAAAATTGACCCGTACTTTACGTCTCTTTCATCAACATAAGTAATATTATTAACTATTAAATTCTCTACCACTCAAGGTTCAAAGCTCACATTATCCCTGAATAAATCCACATAAGATCAAAGGCAATACGTTCCGTTTTATTTCGATTACTATTTGAAGTGTTCAAACATGCAAATATAACCTGCGTAGCTCGAAGACATTTACAAAAGACAATTTCTCAAAGTACATTGGAATTGATACGGCAGTCTTCTCGAGATAATCCCTTCCTCGCGTTCAATTACACGTTCCGATGTCAGCGGAGGGTACGACACGAAGGAGGGAGCGAATGGAGGTTTAACGTTGGAACTATTGGTGTAGAGAGCAAGTGGTTGCTGCCGAAAATAATAAGAAATTAAATAAAGTTAATTATGTTAACGAAAAAGTTCGTTAATATAATTACGTTTAACAATTGAAGCATGGAGTTCATTTGGAGGTGGACTTATTGCACTAAGCATTTCCCACCAGTCCACCTTTTAACTAAAAGGTTGACTGGTGGGAAACAGTATACAGCAATAACACGTAATGTTAGGAAAAAGCTAAATGGAGTCACCATAATATCCTCTCTGACTAGCTCTGAGAAGAAAATGTATTTTTTAAAATCCAAGCATAAAAATTAAATACAAAAGTGAAGCTACTTAATGCGTACAAAATGCTGTATCTAGGCAAATGACATTGGCATTAATTAATCAAAGAATATTATAAGAGAAATAAACCCCTGGTTCAAAAGAGGTGTTTCAATTGTGTCTACAAAGCTCATTTGCAGCTAAGAGTTAAACAGTACCACTCACTATGATTACGAATTTTATTTACAGCATGAGATTTTTTTTTATTGCAACGATTTAGTGTTTATTTAATTGTATCACAAAAGAACCCTTAGAACTCTGTAGAGTATCACTTAGGACTACTTTTAGTATTAATAGAATGGCACCTATGCTTAAATAAAAGCGACGAGCTACGACGAATAATATTACGGGTATTCAAGTTATTTACAAGGACAAGAGAAATATCACCCGACTACGCCCTACTTCTTACTGGCATTCCATTTGCTAATATTCCGACAGAAATGGTTTGTTCAAACGGCTCTTGAGACGGAGATTTTAAGCATTCCTCTTACTTATTTTGTGACCTGAATTTGTCTGGATTTTTACGACATACCACTACGACTACCTATTTTATATATAAATTATAGGCAGAGGTGTGCAAACACGTGCACATTTTTTGTTTGTCGTTGCTTCTCTAGTAGTCGCCTATACGAAAGAAAAAACCGGCCAAGTGCGAGTCGGACTCGCACACGAAGGGTTCCGTACCATTGACTATATTTAGTATTTGTTGTTATAGCGGCAACAGAAATACATCATCTGTGAAAATTTCAACTGTCTAGCTGTCATGGTTCATGAGATACAGCCTAGTGACAGACAGACGGACAGACGGACGGACAGACGGACAGACAGCGAAGTCTTAGTAATAGGGTTCCGTTTTTACCCTTTGGGTACGGAACCCTAAAAACCGGCCAAGTGCGAGTCGGACTCGCGCACGAAGGGTTCCGTACCAATTATTATAAAAAAAAAATCACGTTTGTTGTATGGGAGCCCCCCTTAAATATTAATTTTATTCTGTTTTTAGTATTTGTTGTTATAGCGGCAACAGAAATACATCATCTGTGAAAATTTCAACTGTCTAGCTGTCACGGTTCATGAGATACAGCCTGGTGACAGACAGACGGACAGACGGACAGACAGCGAAGTCTTAGTAATAGGGTTCCGTTTTTACCCTTTGGGTACGGAACCCTGAAAAGAAGAAAGGGAAGGCCTATCTATACCCAGCAGTGGATGAATCCGGGCTGATATGATGATGATTAAAGCGATTACAGGAGCTAAATTAGCAACTCTATTTGTGGTGATTCAAACTTCGTTTGAAATACTGTTAGAATAAGGTTCAAATCAGCTTGCACTACAAAGTGGTTGTTACGTCAGTCACTGCGGGCCGAATAATGCGAAATGACTGGTTTTTTGCGATTAACAAAAAATCTATTGATTGGACTAAAAAAGTAAAACACTATGATGCTAATATGTTGCTTGTAGAATTAGTTGCAAAAAATCAGAATGATCGCATGTATTTTAGTATGGTTTTTACTCTTTAAAATATTTTTTTAGAGATTAGTTTGTGATTTTTTTCTATCGAATAAAATTAATTGTATTATGTTTTTAAAACACTATCGTACTAGCATAATATATCCTGAAGAATATTGTATATTTTTTTGGTTTTGTTTATTGCAGTGAATCATTATGCTTTTTTGCATTGTAGGTAGTCGCCATAAATGTAAACGCTAAAGCTTAACGTTAAATAATTCTCACGTCCACGTAATAAACGTAATTCATTGTGAGTACAAAGAATTCATCATTATCATCATCATCAGCCTATTAATGTCCCACTGCTGAGACACAGGCCTCCTCTCCATTGAGAGGATTACGTTTATTAAAATAACTAAAAAAACAGCATTTTGTCTCGTCAAAAATAAAAATCGTTTTCCAGCAACTTCATAATATTTATGACTGAAATTGATTAACAGAATGCGTAGCCCAGTTTGCTAAACTAAATTCCTAGAAACTCACTTTATATGTATATTCCTTTCAAGCGACCTTTATCGTTTTCTGGAAATTAAAGCCAATTGGGTCTTATCAAAGACATTCTTCAATTTGTGTGTGAAAAACAGGGTGTTGGGTGTTGTTTGCAGATGGATTCAAACTTCGTTTGAAATACTGTTAGAATAAGGTTCAAATCAGCTTGCACTACAAAGTGGTTGTTAGGTCAGTCACTGCGGGCCGAATAATGCGAAATGAGTGTTTTTTTGCGATTTAAAAAAAATCTATAAACAAAAACAAACCCCGTAAACAACACCCCATTTGGGTGTTGTTTCTGGTGGGCTAGAGCCAAACGCGACAGTTATAGTCGGGCTTTACTATATGTTATTTAACTCGCGAAGAACTCTAAAGGTGAACGCACACTTATCAGAGCCGGACGAAGCGAAAGAGACGAAAGAATTGAATTTTAGAATTACTTGTTTAAAATCCTATAAGACCTCGCACACTTTTCCGCGTCGAATCGGACAAATAGATAACGTTATATGGATGAGAAAATTGTTTCTTTCGGTGCGGTTGGTTCTTTCGGTGCGGGAGCTAAGGGAGCATAAGACCCACTGCATACCATAAAGCACCTTGGGTTCCCGAATGGTGACGGGTAAATCACCAACAACAGCATTCCCAAAGAGGGTTAGTGTCAGGTAGGCGGCCGACTGTAAAACTAAAGCCACATCCATTTGCAACATGACTAGTGAAAATAGAATGCGCGATAGGACTAGGGCGTACCCCACAGGCGACGCGCAGGGGCAGCACCCGGCTCCTGCGGGAAGTGGACAAGGGTTGTTGCACCACCCCGGGCGGGTGCAACGTAAGAAGCGAGCTCGGGAAGTGAGATTGAGGTATGGTAGTTGGAATGTTGGGACCATGACTGGAAGAGCCAGAGAATTAGCGGATGTACTCAAAAGAAGACGAATAAATGTGGCGTGTTTGCAAGAAACGAAATGGAAGGGAACAAAAGCGAGGGAAATTGGTGAGGGATACAAGTTTTTCTACTGTGGAAGTGACGGGAAAAGGAATGGCGTGGGAATAGTGTTAGATAGTAAGTTGAAAGAAAGCGTGATGGATGTAAAAAGAATTAATGATCGATTGATAGTTGTAAAAGTTATGATAAAAAATGTAATGCTGAATGTAATTAGTGTGTATGCACCGCAAGTTGGATGTGATGTTAGTGTAAAAGAAAAGTTTTGGGAGGATTTTGACAGCGTTCTGATGAACATCCCGGTACATGATGAGTTAATTGTTGGAGGTGATTTTAATGGACATGTGGGAAGAATGAGAGGGAATTATGAAAGAGTGCATGGAGGATGGGGATTTGGGAGTCAAAATAACGAGGGAGAAACCTTACTACAATCTGCTACCGCATTTGACCTAGCAGTAGCCAACACTTGGTTCCAGAAGAACGACGGACACCTAGTTACATACAAGAGTGGTAATCACAAAACCCAAATAGACTACTTTTTAATCCGACGAAGTAAGTTAAAATGCATCAAAGACTGCAAAGTCCTACCAGGAGAAGACTTGGTCTCACAGCACAGACTCCTGGTTCTGGAATTAGACGTACAAATTAAACCCAAAAACATCAAAGAGAGACCCCCCCCAAAAATAAAATGGCATATGTTAGAGAAGGATGATTGTGCGAAAGAATTTAAAGAGCGAGTGGTGGATAAAATGATAGAGATGGGAGACATGAACAAGCGAAGTGTAAATGAATGTTGGAATGAGATGGCTGGTTATTAGGAGTGTAGCAAAGCATATTTTAGGAGAGACGAAAGGAAGGGGTACGATAGATAGGGATACATGGTGGTGGTCAACAGAAATTCAGAATGTGTTGAAGGAAAAGAAGAGGAAATTCAAGGAATGGCAGAGTGTTGAAGTTGCAAGTGTTAGTCTGAAAGCTGAAAGGAAGAGTGAGTATGATGCTATTAAGAAAAAAGCGAAGGAAAACTGTGGCCATAGCGAGAGCAAAAGCCCAGGATAAGCTTTATGACGCACTTGATAGTCCAGCTGGCCAAAAAGACCTATATCGGCTTGCGAGAGCTAGAGAAAGAAAGTCGAGGGATGTATGTCAGATAAAATGCGTAAAAGATGAAGGTGGAATGGTTTTGTCGGATGATGAGAAAATAAAGGATAGGTGGAAGGGGTACTTCGAAAGACTGATGAATGAAGAAAATGACTGGAATGGTGTGCTGGACAATAAACCAGTGAATGAGGGGCTAGTGAGAATGGTTAGTATGGATGAAGTGAGAGTAGCAGTAAATAGAATGAAGAATAGTAAAGCATTAGGACCTGACGGTATACCAGTTGAAGTTTGGAAGTTATTACGGGTGGATGGATGGACGTGGTTAGCTTTATTTTTCAATAAGTTGTTGCTGGAAGAAGCCATACCTGACGAATGGTGCAACAGTTTGCTGGTGCCCATCTTTAAAAACAAAGGTGATGTGCTGGAGTGCAATAACTATAGAGGAATAAAGCTAATGGCACATAGTATGAAAGTTTGGGAGAAAGTTATTGAAAGACGACTGAGAGAAGAGAGCGAAATTTCACAAAATCAATTCGGTTTTATGCCTGGTCGAGGAACGACGGATGCCGTTTTTGCCATCCGCCAGCTGTGCGAGAAATACAGAAGTGCGCACAAAAACTTGCACATGGTGTTCATCGACCTCGAAAAGGCATACGACCGGGTACCTCGTGAGGTTTTGTGGTGGGCCCTGAAAGAGAAAGGTATGCCTGGGAAGTATGTGCAGTTGATCCGAGCGATGTACAGTCGATGTAGTACCCAAGTCCGGTCTACAGCGGGCACTACCGGCAGCTTCAATGTGGCTGTCGGCTTGCACCAAGGGTCGGCTCTAAGCCCCTACCTCTTCCTGCTGATAATGGACGCACTTACGTCGGACATTCAGGAAGAGGCTCCCTGGTGTATGCTGTTTGCCGACGACATTGTGTTGGTTGCCGAGAGTGGCCTAGAGGTCCAGAACAGATTGGAGGTGTGGTGGCAAAGATTGGAGAATGTTGACCTGAAATTAAGTAGGTCCAAAACAGAATACCTATTCTGTGATTTCGGCGGTCTCTCCAGTCCTACGCCCATAACTCTTGCCGGAACACCCATACCGATCTGTTCCGATTTCCGGTACCTCGGGTCGCTTGTCCAAGGCGATGGTGAAGTAGACCGTGACGTAACGCACCGGATCAACTCAGGATGGATGAAATGGCGACAGGTCACTGGAACAACTTGCGACCCACGGATGCCTCTCAAGTTAAAGGGGAAAATATACAAGTCCGTGATTAGACCTGTCGTACTGTATGGATCGGAATGTTGGGCTGTGAAGAAGATGGATGAAAAAAGATTGCATGTAGCGGAGATGAGAATGTTGAGGTGGATGTGTGGTGTGACAAGAATGGATAAAATAAGGAATGAGTATATTAGAGGAAGTTTGAAAGTTGCGCCAGTTACAGAAAAGTTAAAAGGGAATCGACTGTCTTGGTATGGGCATGTGATGAGGAGGGAAGAATCGCATGTGACTAAAAGAGTGATGAATATAAATGTGGATGGATCGAGAGCGAGAGGAAGGCCAAGGAAAAGATGGATGGATTGTGTGAGGAATGATATGAGGGAAAAAGGTGTAAATGATTGCGTGACGGTTGACAGAGGAGAATGGAAGAAGAAAACGTGTTGCGCCGACCCCAAGTAACATGGGATAAGGGCAGGAAGATGATGATGGTTCTTTCGGTGCGGATAAGTGTGCGTTCACCGTAGCACTTTAACGCAATTACAGACACAATTAAAATAACAATGCACCGTGCCCGATCAGGCACGGCTGGGGACATATATTTTGATTTTAGTCCTTCATTTGTGTCATAGAATAGATGTAACGTTATAGCGTTCTTTTTGTCACTTGATTAAGTCCGCTACATATTGTGTACACGTACAAAATACACATTGTTAAAAAACGGAGCTCGTAGCTAAATATTAACAGTCACTCGGGTCGATCTTCAGGTTAAGCCGCGCTTGCCTAGGTTGATTCGTAGATGGGTGAACACCATTACATACCGAGTTTACTCCGTGATCATTTATAGATGATAACCATTCTTACTTAGGGTTATCGTATAACCCAGTACTAACTGGGTTGTGGAGGTCAGATAGGCAGTTGCTGTATGTAAAATAATGGTATTCAGCTGCATCTTGTGAGACTGGAAACCGACCCCAACATAGTTCGGAAAAGGCTAAGCAGATGATGACAAAGAGTTGGAATCTGCTCACCTGTAATCTCTTCAATCAGGGTGGCTGAAACAAAAACATAAACACAATTTTCATCATCATCATCATCATCATCAGCCTATTAATGTTCCCACAGCTGGGACACAGGTCTCCTCTTTAAGAGGAGCGGGCTTAAGGGAGCTATAATCCACCACGCGGGCCCAGTGCGGATTGGTAGATGTCACATGTCTTCGAATTTTTGGTTCTAGGACATGCCGGTTTCCTCACGATGTTTTCCTTCACCGTTTTGGGAGCAGTGGTGATGAAATAAATTACACAAAGTAATGTGCCTGTCTGGGTTCGAACCCACGACTTTCTGTTCGTAAGTCGGGGCCGCCACCAATGGGCCACCACTGCTCACAATTTTACTTATCTTAAAATTTTACTACCTCAGAAGCCGTTATCAAACGACTAGTCAGCCCAAGATACGCTACTAACCTATACTTTGCCCTAAATATGCCGAGATTATTCTAAGTCGAAAAATAAATTGGGCAAATGATAAGCCAAAGGCCTATGTCAACTTAGTGTAGGTAATGGAAAAAGATTTTTAGGGTTACGTATCGAAAGGGTGTCAACGGGACCCTATTACTAAGGTTCCACTGTCTGTCCGTCCGTCTATCACATCGTAAATTCGGATCTATCCGTCTCTCTAGCGCACGTCTGTCGTCAGTGCGAGTGAAAGAGACGGATAGATCCGAATTTACAGACGAAACGTGAACCCTGTATCTTTTGAACCGTTATAGGTAGGCGCTTCAATTGCCACACAGTGCATCTAACATGGAATTCAATGGAAATAGCAAATGAGATTTATCGTTAAAAACTAAAAAATGGGATTAAAAACTGGGATTCAACGAAAATAAATCATAACTACCACAGCTAGCAAGCAGCAAGCAAGCAAATAATTAAAAAACCAAAATCGGTTCATCCGTTTATAAGTTACGATGCCACAAACACACGTTAAACTTATAACACCCACCCTCTTTTGGCGTTGGGTTAGTAAAGAAAAAAATACAAGCACCGAGTTTTTTTTTAAATAACGTTAAATACTGTACGGTATCGTCGTGAGCAAAGTTGAATGACAGACCAAAGAAACGATGGATGTACTGTGTGAAGAATGGCAAGAAAGGAGGTGTCTGATGAGATGACGAGGAAGAAGAAGATAATTATGATTTACTGACCCCAACAAATTGGGATAAGGGCAGGAGAATGGTAATCTTCTTGAGGCGACTACAGGAGCTAAATTAGCAACTCTATTTGTGGTGGTTCAAACTTCTTTTGAAATACTGTTAGAATAAAGTTCTAATCAGCTTGCACTACGAAGTGGTTGTTACGTCAGTCACTGCGGGCCGAATAGTGCGAAATGTGTGGTTTTTTTTACAAATAATCCATTGATTGGACTAAACAAATTAAACACTATCATGCCAATATGTTGCTTGTAGAATTATTTGCCAAAAAATCAGGATTATCGCATGTATTTTAATATGGTTTTTACTCGTCAAAAGAATTTTTTAGAGGTAACTTCTTGAATTTTTTTAACGAGTAAAATTAGTTGTATTATGTTTTCAAAACACCATCATAGTTAACATATATCCTGAAGAACATCAAACATTTTTCTGGTTTTGTTTATTGCAGTGAATCATATGCTTTTTTGCATTAAAAAACGCGTTTAACTCCATCCCCTCATAGTATTAAACAAAGTCGCTCCTGCTGTTTGTACGCTTAGATATTTTAAACTACGCAACGGATTTTAATGAAGTTTTCAGCAATAGATAGAGTGATTCAAGAGGAAAGTTTAAATATAAGTTGCACCCGTGCGAAACCCATCATCATCATCATCATTTCAGCCGAAAGACGTCCACTGCTGGACATAGGCCTCCCACAAGTGTCGCCACATTGACCGGTCCCGTGCGACTCGCATCCAGCGGATTCCCGCAACCTTCACCAGGTCATCGGTCCACCTAGTGGGAGGCGGGCCTGGCGGGTCGCTAGGTGTTAAATATAGTTCAGTGGTACGGGACCCTTCAAATGCGAGTCTGACTCGCATTTAGTCGGGTTTCTGGATATTTCTTTAGGTAGGTATTATAAAGGTAGTCTTCAGGTACCTTTTTAGTATCTACCTAGTCCTTTTTTATGATTTGGGGTAGGATCCTGGTATAATGGAATCTTTCAAGCGTGTCTGAGTAAAGATAGCAGATTTGAGCCATTGTGAGCATTAGTTTGATAGATCGACTGTTACATGAACGAGAGAATAAAATGGATGGTATTAAAATACTAGTTTGGGAGCTCGTGGCTAAATAATAACAGCCGTACGGATCGATCTCCAAGGTTAAGCCACGGTTGCCAAGGTCAGTCTGGGGATGGGTGACCATCATTACATACCGAGTTTCCTCCGTGCATCGGAAAGCACGCTAAGCCGTTGGTCCCGGCTGCATTTATCTTTGACAGTCGTTACAGGTAGTCAGTGTCCCGAAAGTCTGACAACCAGTCTTACCAAGGTGTACCAACCCAGTACTAACTTGGTTGTTGAGGTCAGATAGGCATCGCTCCATGTAAAATACTGGTATTCAGCTGCATCCGGTAAGACTGGAAGCCGGCCCCAATAAAATTTGGGAAAATGCTAGGCAGATGTTGATGAGTTTGGGAGATTAGTTGTGCAAATATCTTGTGTCGGTTCGAGTTAAATGTGAACGACAGTCATATTGAACTTCCTTACTTGAGCAATGTAACGGGTTGTGATTTAAGGGCTAGATATCCCTCAAATGGCTTAGCATGATCCTCCGTTACGCCTAAATAACTGCAGCATTAATTTTGAAATAAATATATGGCAAAGTTGAGGATTAATGCTAAGTCCTATGTGTGACAAAAACACGATTCCATAAACTTTTCTCGATAGAAAAAAATCCAAATTTACCTCCAAATCGAACAATAAACCACTGGTATTAAAAAAATACTTCAAATTAGATCATGAAACTTTGCATACTAACTGAACTAACTATAAAGCAGGTCTTATGTGTTTTATTTTTTTAATACAATCAATAGATTTTTTTTTGTAAATCGCAAAAAACCACTCATTTCGCACTATTCGGCCGCAGTGACTGACGTAACAACCGCTTTGTAGTGCAAGCTGATTAGAACGTTATTCTGACAATATTTCAAACGAAGTTTGAACCACCACAAATAGAGTTGCTAATTAGGGTTAGAAGGGCCTTAATGCACATTCGAAATTTAGTCATTTCTCATGGCAAGCTTTCGAAGTTCCGTTCATCGCGATTATGAACGTTCTCAATGAAATAAGTTGCATAGCGTACCTGCGAACACACGGTATGTTCAACTTCGAAGTTCAGTATGACATTCAATAAGCTTATTGAAATATCATGATAACTCAATGTTAAGACGATGAAGAGATATGATGGGAATCGGAAAGTTGGCTACGTCGCAAATAACTGTCAAATATTTAACTCAGACCAAAAAAAAAGTTAAGACGGAACTCTGCGAACAGAGAAGTGAGGCCGGTTTCGTCAACATGTTGTGCATTTATTGAGGCATAGTTTAATCGTAGTTTGATGTAAATTAGCCGTGTGGTATCCGGCAGAGTAGAATAGAATACGACACCCGTGAGTGTAATGGGTTGGCCCATTACACTCACGGGTGTCGTATATGGCGACTAATTTCTGAGGCAGAACACCTTGCGCCTCCGTAGACCAGAGAATGGGCAGCAGCGTTTTCTGTTAGTCTTTCATTACTGCGATCACCAATCCGACTAAATACCTCCCATCATGGGAGAGGCTTATGTCCAGCAGTGGACGTTATGGGCTGTTGTTGTTTGTTGTTGCTGATGTAAATGTGTGCGTGTGAGCGTGAAGGAACAGAGCGAGACGTAATTTGACGGGCCTCACTTTGCTGTTCGCAGAGTTTCGTCTTTACCTTTTGTTTTTGGTATGAGAAATCTAATAACTATAGCTTTAGACCGCTACTTTGCTTGCGTGAAGCCCGAGATTTTTTCCACTGGAACGTCTTAACCATGGCAAAGAAAAAAAGAAACCCAGGTCGTGGTCTATCCGTATGCAAAATTCCTTTTTTAGCCATTAAGGCTTGAATGAGTGACAAATTAATAAACAAACTCAATTATATCAATAGGAATTATGAAATATCGCTCGTGGTATACCTACTAAAATATTGATTACTAGCGGTCGTCACGCGGTTTCAGCCACGTAGTTCCCGTTTACGTGGGAGTATGGGGATAAAATATAGCCTATTTTACTCAAGACAAATGTAACTTTCTAATGCTGAAAGAATTTTTGAAATCGGCGCAGTAGTTTTAGAGTTTATTCATTACAAACATATACACCATATTTGTGTAGATGGCGACTCTTATATTTAATTTCCGAGAATCTCTTCCACCCACATTTCACCTACGCTTCTATGAACTCCTTATCGATCCTCATTACCACGACTGCTCACCCTGTGAACCCATTCGCTCGACCGAACGACCCACGGCAAAGAATAAGAAATTCTACAGATGCGAAACTCATAGCTTACTTTTTTGCGTATCACTCATGCCACCGAACAAATACAAAATACAAATGGGTGGGTGATTCCTTTTTAACCGACTTCAAAAAAGGCGGAGGTTATATGTTCGTGTGTATGTATTTTTTTTTTATGTATGTTACCTGATTTCTCTCCCATTTGTGGACTGATTTTCAAAATTCTTTTTTCATTTGATAGAATACACTCCTGAGGTGGTCCCATTTTAATTTGGTGAAGATCTGATGCTGACCTTCGGAGATATACAATGGAACTCTTCAAAAAGAGACGGCAAATCTGTTGTGATAGCTCCAATCGGTTGGATGTTCATTGTTTATACAATATCATGACGGAACATCACGCCTGTATGCTCTGAGGGGGTACGCAGAAGTGTACAATTTACCTGATTTTTCTCCCATTTGTGGACCGATTCTCAAAATTCTTTTTTTATTTGAAAAAGTATACTCCTGAGGTGGTCCCATTTTAATTTGGTGAAGATCGGATGCTGATCTTCGGAGATATACAATAGAACTCTTCAAAAAGGGACGGCAAATCTGTTGTGATAGCTCCAATCGGTTGGATGTTCATTGTTTATACAATATCATGACGTAACATCACGCCTGTATGCTCTGAGGGGGTACGCAGATGTGTACAATTTACCTGATTTCTCTCCCATTTGTGGACCGATTTTCAAAATTCTTTTTTTACTTGAAAGAGTATACTCCTGAGGTGGTCCCATTTTAATTTGGTGAATATCTGATGCTGACCTTCGGAGATATACAATGGAACTCTTCAAAAATAGACGGCAAATCTGTTGTAATAGCTCCAATCGGTTGGATGTTCATTGTTTAAACAACATCATGACGTAACATTACACCTGTTTGCTCTGAGGGGTACATAGATGTGTACAGTACACCCAGATTTCGACAGTTATGGCATGTTATGTTCCATTTATTGGGGATAAGCCTATTACCATGACATGTTTTGTTAACCATGTACAATGAATGCATAGCAAATATTTGTAAGTATAGGATATTACAACTAAAAATGGAAAAATAAAATAAAACTTTTTTGCCAAAAATAAAACCGACTTCAAAAAAAACAACAAACAAAAAAAACACAAAAAGAAAAGGACAAAAAAATACACTAAAACAAAAACAAAAAAAAAAACACTAAAACAAAACCACAAAAAAGTGAAAAATAACTTTAGCTTCAGAAGCCGGTGAGAAAAACACCAAATCAATCAAAGGTCAAGTTTCAGAAGTCGGTGACAAAAACACTAAATCAATTAAACAAGGTCACCGACTTCTGAAACTTGACCTTTGATTGATTTGGTGTTTTTCTCACCGGCTTCTGAAACTTGACCTTTGATTGATTTGGTGTTTTTCTCACCGGCTTCTGAAGCTAAAGTTATTTTTCACTTTTTTGTGGTTTTGTTTTAGTGTTTTTTTTTTTGTTTTTGTTTTAGTGTATTTTTTTGTCCTTTTCTTTTTGTGTTTTTTTTGTTTGTTGTTTTTTTTACGCTACCACTATTGAGCACAGCAGAGCAGATTTTGTTCGCGCTGTCTTCTCTATACGTAGTAGTAATAGCTCAATGGCTACCACTGATGTCCCTAAATAGGTTGCCTACGCCTCCATATTACTCCGCTAGTACTCGTGCTTTATTTAGATGCCGTGTGGTATCCAGCAGAGTAGAATAGAACCAACCTGTTACACTCACGGGTGTCGTATAAGGCGACTAATGTCTGAGGCAGAACACTTTGCGCCTCCGTAGACCAGAGAATGGGCAGCAGCGTTTTCTGTTAGTCTTTCATCACTGCGATCTCCAAGCCGCCTGCCAAGCGTGGAGATTACGGCATATTCCTCCCATCATGAGAGAGGCTTATGTCCAGCAGTGGACGTTATGGGCAGTTGTTGTTGTACTCGTGCTCCTTCAAACACACACTCCGTTCACAATATTAGGCTACTTGCGACGCCAATTATTTCAATAGGCACGCCCGAGAAGAACGTGGCTAAATAATAACAGCCGATAGATAGATCTTGAGGTTAAGCCGCGCTTGTCTAGGTTAGTCCGAGAATGGGTGACCATCATTACTACCATCCAATAGCATCACTAAATTGGGATTTGATGCCTTTGTGAATAAATAAAATAATAAATAAGTTACATACCGAGTTTCTTATTAGTTACTAGCTGATTCCCGCGGCTTCGCCCGCGTGGATGTCGCTTATCGCAACCAAAAGTAAAATTCCCAGCTAATTATTTTTTTTCCGACACTTCCAGCAAATATAATTATATTTTAGCCAATATATACAAAAACTTGACAAATTAAAACCTTCTTCGAGAATCACTCTATCCATTGGTAAAAATAGCATGAAAATCGGTGCAGCAGTTTTTGAGTTTATCGCGAACAGACAGACAAACGCGGCGGAGGACTTTTCTTTATAATATGTAGTGATTATTTTGCCACGAGCTCTTCAATAACGTTGATGCAAAAAATCTTAAATGTTTTTAAATCCATTAAAGAAATCAGAAACACTTTGAAATAAAGTACCACTTCTTAAGCCCTCTAGAGTTTCGCTTCTATTCATTCTTAGCCTTTGCTCACGGCGACTCGTTAGCAATTGTCGTTTGAGAAAGAAAGTGGGAAAATGGTGTTACAAGGAGGATTAGTAGGAGACTCGGCTTTGTCTGCAGCTTAGGTTCAAGTAGGTCAAGCTTTCTTCTTTAGCCTTACTTAATATAACAAACTATCTACATTTATAGGTGTTATATACTGGCCACCTAGAACCCTTACCTGTCTTGTTGATGACGTGTGACGTATACAAATTATATTATGACATAATGAAATTGCGTATTTCATAAATTGGTGACGAGGATGTCGACTAATGATGTAAAAAAAATTAAAGAGAACCCGCGCGTCATTGCGAGGTTTAATCACAAAACTTGAAAACTACATAAACACCCAAGAAACTCTACCATACGAAGAAATAGAGACATGACTACAATCGCTTGAAGAAATATTACTGAAATTACAAGAAATACAACATGAAATAGAATTAGAAACGCCAGACGAACACGTAGACCAAGAGATAGAAACCAGGTACGATTTTAAAGAGCAATGTGTCATCATAAAGACGAAACTTCTGATAGTACAAAACAGAGAAATTCGACTAATCACACCACTGCAAACATTGGCATCACACGTGAGTACGAATACACAACAAGAACGAGTGCCAAAAATGAATTTCCAGCCTTTTCAAGAAAAAGAGACCTTCACTTAAAGTACTTACGGGATAATATTCATGATTTTCTTTATTTATGCGCTCCCGATATTTCGACGCTGTTGCAAGCATCATGATCGCGGGAATACTGAAGAGGTATGCGGGTGGGGCGAAAATTATTTATTAAGAGCAGAGAGAGCTCATAAATAAAGAAAATCACGAATATTATCCCGTTAGTACTTTAAGTGTAGTGAAAAACCGTGAAAGTCATAAACAATGCAAAGAGACCTTCGCAAATTTTACTAAATGACTAACTGTATTTTTCTTGCTCAATAAAATCGAAGATCCAATTGATATGAACTTAACTTAAACAGATTCTAGACGACTACACAGATCCTAAGCCTAGTATAAGAGCGTTTCATCACTACTGTTCTGTTGAGGAAACTGGCATGTCCTAAAACCAAAAATTTGAAGACGTGTGTAGATGTCACTACCAACCCAGCTGGGCTCGATTGGTGAATTATAGCCCATTCTCTCTAATAGAGAGGTGACCTGCATCCCAGTAGTGGGAACATTATGGGCTGGTTATACTTAGTCAAAATTTAGGAGCTTGTCACAAAAGACATAAATAACCAATAATTTAATAAAGCTGCTATTTTAAATTTTACAGTATTTCAGAATAACAGGAAAGTAATAGAAGAATCACCCATCGCGCGACATGTCTCTGTGTGCGTTTGATTGTGTCTGTGAACGCGTGGTTATAGGGCCAGTTACAGACGGGTTGCGTTTTAATACCGGTGCACGGTGGTTACACTTACCGATTTCCGTAAATAAGAAAAAGAAACCTACCCATTTTAATATCGATTCGGGTTGTGAATCATTAGCATTGATACCTCCTTGAATTTGACCAGGATGCAATATGACACCTTGTATAACAAGCCCATGCTACATTTATACTATTTATAACTCAGTCAGAGTTAGTCAGTAACAATAAAGTAGCTCTTGAAGTAGCGGGGAAATTTTGATGAGCATGTGTGAGGAAAAAAAAGATAGCCTATGTCCTTCCCCAGGATTATAATCTGTCTCTTTTTGCCAAATTTCATTACGTTACGTTTAGCCGTGAACAGGTAACAAACAAACAAAGTTACTTTCGCAGAGAGCGGTTTTCGATTGTCTGTGGTCGATTTCAATGGCGTGTTGTCTATCCATGTTATGGGTGGTTATGGGGGCACACTGAGTTGTGTCAAAATAAAAATGACCTATGCTCTGTATTATAAGGTTGCTACTTTCAAAAACTTGTAATTAAATTGTAACTTAATAATTTGACATTGTAAATTTTATTCTATTATTGACATTGGTGTCGATTCTGTTGAGCACAAACTAACCTTAATTTAGGCTATTGCTATCTTTTACTAAAAGGCAGAGCGAGAAAAGGTCGGCTATAGCTATGAACTAAGTTAGAGCTGTCAAACTAGTTTATACCTTGCGCTTCACCGTGTTTTTAGGGTTCCGTAGTCAACTAGGAACCCTTATAGTTTCGCCATGTCTGTCCGTCCGTCCGTCCGTCTGTCCGTCCTCGCTTAATCTCTGTGACCGTTAGCACTAGAAAGCTGAAATTTGGTACCAATATGTATTTCAATCACGCCGACAAAGTGGTAAAATAAAAATTGGAAAAAAATGTTTTATTATGGTAGCCCCCCTATATGTAAAGTGGGAAGTGATTTTTTTTTAAAATTTCAATCCTAACGTGTGATATATTGTTGGAAAGATATTTAAAAATGAATAGGGGTTTCCTAAAATCATTTTTTGATAATGTCAATAATTTCGGAAATAATCGCTCCAAAAGTAAAAAAACAATGTGTCCCCCCCCCTCTAAGTTTTGAACCATAAGTTTAGAAAATATGAAAAAAATCTGAAAAGTAGAACTTTATAAGGACTTTCTAGGAAAATCATTTTGAACTTGATGGAAACAACAGTTTTTGTACAAAAAAGACAAAAAGTTGTACAAAATAATTTCTGGACTAAGTTTGTAGTATATTCGTATATGCGAGCATTTTTACATAATGGATACCCACTTTTAAACTCACAAGTGGGAACACTTATTGTGACGGACGGGAAACTACGGAACCCTACACTGAGCGTGGCCCGACACGCTCTTGGCCGGTTTTTTTAGTGGACATGTTTTTACGTGCACCCTTCATTTGTATAGAAATATTAGTTCCAACTAAATGTGACAGCTCTAAATTACGTCCGTCTCTTTCTCGTTTTAATAAGGAGAAAAAGAGAGCAATAGCCTAAATTAAGTTTAGTTTGTGCACAACAGAATCGACACCATTGTATTATTATCTTTATTTCCATTCATTATTTTATATGTATACTCAATTATTAATGTTTTTCCTTTTTTTTCTGTCTAAAGTTATTTTGTGTTTAATTGTAGGTAATTAATTGATTTTAACATGTTGATTATTCTTTTTTATAATAATGACTGATTATGTGAAAGAGTGTAAACCTTTAGGGTAGATTTTTGAGGAATTAATTAAGTATTTATTATTAAAATCTCATGTAAAATGTACCAAAAATCACACCATTTTAATTTCAATTTTCAAATTGCTACCTGTGAAAGGACTGGTTATGTTGTACTATGACTTTTATTTGATTCAAACAACCTCGTCGTCACTGAAATTAGAATTATGCATTACAACAATTAAGTAAACAAATACACTCATTATAATACGCAAGTGTGTTTAGATAACATTAATAGTTAGATGCGCATCACATACAAGTTATAGGCAAGCCTAATGAAGCTCTGATGAAATTCAAAGTTTGAACTAATGATCGAAAGTTTCGTCACTTAGAATCTGGCTTAAGTAATCTAATATTGGTGGCTCATAGTATGATATTTGGCTTTATAAGCCCATGTTTTAGAGGGAGAGAAACACCGAATAAAGATGGTTCAATTTATTTAACACTTCAAACACGGAGTACAGAGGTGGACTCTTATGCATTTTTTTACAAATCAAATCAAATTGAAAACTTTTTAATTTTATAATATGACTAGCTGATGCCCGCGGCTTCACCTGATTGACAAATAATATACTAAAACCGCCGCCGTACTGAAGCCGTGTGGTATGCGGCAGAGTAGAGTAGAACCAACCCATTACACTCACGGGTGTCGTATAAGGCGACTAATGTCTGAGGCAGAACACCTTGCACCTCTGTAGACCAGAGAACAGAAAACACTGCTGCCCAGCAGTGTTTTCTGTTAGTCTTTCATCACTGCGATCTCCAATCCGTCTGCCAAGCGTGGAGATTATGGCAAATTCCTCCCATCATGGGAGAGGCTTATGTCCAGCAGTGGACGTTATGGGCTGTTGTAGTAGTAGTAGTGTAGTACATGGAGTGACTTCCACAACCCAATTATTACTAAGTACTACATATCTCTTGGCAAGAATGGTAATCATTACGCTTGAAATCATCATCATCATTCTCGTCATTTATCCCAATTTATTTGTGGTCGGCACATGTCTTCTTCTTCCATACTTCTCTAATACTCGTCATCTGAGCCATCGGCTCCTTTCTAGCTATATCATCCTTCATACACTCACTACGCTTGTAATATTAATTAAAGTATCTTTACTTGTATTTTATGTACGTTTGTTTCACAAAATGTCGGGATCCGGATTAATTAGCCGACAAGTTAATGAACATGTGCGTTAAGCCGTTAGCAAAACCAAGCTTGAATATGACGTCATGTCAAATTAACTTCTGGCTTTCTGAAAATATATCGGTTATCAGAAAAGCGTGGTTATTAAAGTTTCGTACATCAAACTGACATTGACTTATTAGCAATGTTGACCTAGTAGTGAGAGTGAACTAAGGATTGCTTATTATCTCACACATCACACAACCTCACTTTCACACTCACACCCACACTCACTTACACACTGACTCATGATACATATACCGCACGTACGCACGCGATCTAGCCTTTTTCTACATAACGCTCATTTATCTGCAGAGCTGTTTGTATAATGTTTATGTTACGCGTTTATCATTTATTTTTTTATGTTAGGTATTTTAATGTTTATCTTTGTTTAGTCTTTCATGTTTACACTGTCTACATTTCAATTGCATAAAAATGGCAAGTGGAAGTGCGGAGTCTCCTTAATACAAGCAATTTCTTGCTTAAAAGGTGATCTCCAATAATATGTATCGAAATGCCTGTTGTAGGTAATTGAAATAAACGTTTTTATTTTTTTATTTTAGTGTGGCTGTCGGACTACCAAGTCATAGGGTTTCGAGTTCAAACCCTAGACACGAACCTCTGATTTTTCGGTTTCATGTATGTATTGTGTAATTATCACTTGCTTCGGTGAAGGAAAACAGCGTAAGGAAAACAAACCAGCGTGCCTGAGAGATAATTTTCGACGTCATGTAAAACGAAGTCAGAGGTCCATGGGCGGCATAAAAACTCTAACACCAGGTTAGGCATAACCAAAAAAAAAAAACTGAGGTTCTGCATGAGCCCAACGTCAATATTATTGCGACCAAAAAAGTCAGCTGTCTCATACTAAATTTCAATAACCTTATACCTCGATCTGGAGCTAATTTTAGTCGCAATTACGATGATGGTCCCTTTGAAATAGTTGTTCAGTTCAATGGTTTACCGCATCATTAATTTTGTCCAGACCATGTATCGGTATGGTGCTTAGGGTGACTGGTAATGAGTTACCGATTCTTAAATGCACCTTTTTTAAATAAATAAAATTCATTTAATTCAGATAACGTGATCCATAGAGTGCAAATTAAAATAAAATAAAATAATTAAAAGAAATTAAATTAACATTAGAACCAAAAAAATGAAATAAATTACCATCAAAATTTAAAAATTAACATTAAAATCAGAATTAAAATAAGATAACATTAAAATTCATTTAAAAATTAAAATTAGATAAAAATAAAACATTAAAATTAAAATAAGATAAAATAATAATTATAACATTCAAACTAGACTAAGATGAAATTAAAATTAAAATTTTTGAAGCTGTCAGACCATTACTCCAATTCTGAATTTCATGTTTTCGAAATTTGGACTTTAACTGCACGAAAAAACGAAAAGAAAAACACAGCTTCAGACATTAACTAAGAACAGCAAAATCAGGTCAGCGCAATTTGCTGTTACAACATGGAATCGGTTGCCAAATTCCCAGTTTATTACAGCCATATCCAAATCAGGAATCGCCGTTTTATAATGCAGAAAATTATGAAATTCCTAGAAAGGAAGGAAAATTGGATTGTCAAAAATATTTTCATTTTTCTTGTTAGTTTCAACTCGCTAAAGTGAGTTGACAATCGTGTTCGGGGAATGAAGAAAAATACATTGTAGCTACTTTTACTGTAGAAGTTCCGCAATCGTCTATTTTTCTCAACTTGTCTCTGTTTAAACTTATTTGCAGTGGCTTGGCTTGTGCATTTTCATTTTTCTTTTGTTTGTTATTAAATTCATACATAGTGTGACTTTTGGTGTGAGATTTACCGATATTTATTTCACAGTCGGGCGGTATAATCAAATGTCTAAAGAAATCATGTTTGGGAAATTCTTTCGGATTAGCTTAATTTGTGACGAACTGACCCGAACGGAATTTGGTGATGGACATGGTCCGAATATCTACAGTAACAACATACTCGTAGATAACATCACGTTTGTAATCGCCAAGGGTTACGCAGAGGTGTACCTAATAAGACACCCACATTTCGGCAGTTATGTTTTAATTCCCATGTAGTAAATAGGGGCGAGCCTTTGCCATCAATCGGCAAAAATCCACATTCCGTGGCTGCTACTGTTAAGTTTCTGATGGAAAAACCCAATAACACTTTGCCCGACCCAGGAATTGAACCCAAGACCTCATGCTCAGCAGTCACGCTTACTGTCACTACACCAACGAAGCAGTGTCGTAATGATTGCTGGGAATAGTTTTTGTTGTTCTAGAAGTACTGCCGATTGGAATGACTGCCCTAAGCATGTTTAAACGATTAATATCGCATGTTGATCTGTCATTGATGTCGATTCTGTTGTGCACAAACTAAACTTAATTTAGGCTATTGCTATCTTTTGCTAAAAGGCAGTGCGAGAAAAGGACGGCTATTGCTATGAATTTAGTTAGAGATGTCAAACTAGTTTATTCTTGTGCTTCACCGTGTTTTTAGTCGACATGTTTTTACGTGCACCCTTCATTTGTATAGAAATATTAGTTCCAACTAAATTGACAGCTCAATATTACGTCCGTCTTTTTCTCATTGTATTAGAGAGAAAAAGATAGCAATAGCCTAAATTTAATTTAGTTTGTGCACAACAGAATCGACACCATTGTCTTTTCTAATAAACATACTAAATTGATCTTACAAATTTTACCTAAAAAAACATTCTTACATTTCGAAATAATACTCCAGACATTAGTCGTAAAAAATTCAAACAACCTGATACGCTGCCAACCTGCTCACGAAATCTCAACCCGAATTTATATACCAACAAACCGAAAACGCGTGCGAAAATTTTCTTTTCAACTCCAAAAACCCAGAATAAATCTGTTTAATAAAACCTTAAGCAAAATGTATCGGGATATTTTATATGCCCGACGTGAAGTATCTATAAAAGCTGATTACAATTCATACGCCTTACATGTGGGCCACAAACGTGAATCACATACTTAATGGCATCGGGGTAAGAGGGACTGAATTTTTGGGATTCGGTATTAATAATGTAGTTTAGGTCGGAGCTTAGACACTTCAGTTGGGGCTGAATAGGTAGTTAATAAGCATTGATATGTTCATTAAAGTAAGTCTATTTTTAGACCTGTCGTAGACAAGAAAGGGTCAAGCTTACTTGAAAGCAAGTTTAGCGTGGGTTTAGATACGTCTTTTAGGTCCAAATAATGTAGATGGTGGGTGGTTATCTAGAATTGACATAATACAATGTGTATCAGTAAAGTGACCATGAATCCAACTTTTTTCATAGAACCAACATCGTTTGCTGCCTTATATCAAACAATACATACTCCACCAAAATGTATGATGGGACAGCAGATTTTTATGATCACATACAAAAAGTCCAGTTTGATGTTCTGTAGGTACTACACCCTCAAAATTATGACCTCACCGTTCTAATGTAACGTGCTGTGAGTGCCACAAATCTGTTAGTGTATTATACCTGTTATTCTTCTTTATCGTAGAATAAGTACCTAACCAATTAGCACCATCCCATATCTTCCCGTGGGTGTCGTAAGAGGCGACTAAGGGACTTACCAGAGAATGGGCAGCAGCATTCTCTGTGCTTTTGTAACAACCGTACTGCGATCGCCAACCCGCCTGTCAAGCGTGGTGATTATGGCTAACCCCCCCTTTGTGGGAGGCCCAAGACCAGCAGTGGACGTCATTCGGCTGAAATGATGAGTACCTAACCGGGTGTCAGAGTTTTTTTAATGCCGCCCTTGGGCCTCTGACTTGGCTTTATATACCGTCGAGAATTATCTCACAGGCATGCTGGTTTGGTTTTGTCACGATAAGCAAGTGCATACTGATACAATACGCACATGAATCCGAAAAATCAGAGGGTTGCGTGTCTTTTGTTCGAACTAGAGATCTATGACTTGGCAAGCTGACGTTTACGTTGTTGGACTTACGCCCATTTTGACCAAGACCCTTTAGTCATACAAAAATGATAAAATTCGTCTACTGAGTCTGAATATGTAGTGATTGTCAAAGCTACACTCATATTGTATGCACTATGCTGTGTGAGTGATTGCAAAATTTTTGGGAACGACAGGTGCAAAATCTGGCTACGCGTGCGGAAAAAAAAGAGAAAAAGCCATATGATACAGGCTTTACATTTAAAACGAACATACACATGACTGTTCCTAAATTATTACCCTTTTTTTAGGATGGAAAATCGTCAAATGGCCATGGGCGGAGTGAAAGTGAGTGTCAGGCTTTTACTGACTAAAACCCATCCATGTTCCTCCTTAGCCTTTTGTGTTCCAGGGCCGCGGTATCTCTTTCGAACAGTCCCGCAGCCCCGGAAGGCATCGGCCCGTGCGGATCCCTTTCTTTTTTGCTGACATCTCTTTGAGACGCGCGTGGAGCACGAAAGCGCCGTCGACACGGCCTGTCGTCACAAGACGGACAGCCGGCGAGCTAGTCCATTGCTCACCGTCCACAGGCCCATAAATTATTACCTACCCTAGGTTGATAATATTTTCGTTTTTCCTTAATCATGTTAAAATTAGTACTAAGGTCGGTTTTCCCTAGATCGTGTAGTCGTAAAAAAGCTAGTAAGATAAAGGTTCGAAGCGGGGACAAGGAGGAATCTAAGATACACAAGTCAAATGATTAACACTCGTATCAAGGATATATGGCATCCGGCACTGGAGGTCTGTAGTCCACCACGAGGATGGTGGACTACAGACCTCTTATATAGAGGAGCCGTGTTTTTCAGCAGTTGGAACATTTTAGACGAAATTCACTCATACCCGAGATTACAAAGCAATTTTCAATATAACATGCTGATAAAAACATTCCTTTTAACCTCAACAGCACCACATGAATGGCCACTAAATATTAATAACATTGTTACAGTATTCCCGTCCTGTTTGTGATTCACATACGCGACCACCATATTTGTTTGGAAAATATTCGTCACAGGCTCACAGCTACTTTTCGGCAATTTTTGGTTTACGTTAAAACAGAAACGGTATTATTTATTTGTATCGGACATTTTACGAATACTGATGTGGGAAACTGTTTACAAATGAAGTGATATGTATGAGAGAAAAGGTTCGAAATGTGTTGTTTGGTATTTTTAGTGGAGCTAACAATAATACTTCTAAAAAAGGAAGCACGTGTAGATTTTGGATCGATGTTTTTGTTAATGGTTGGAATTGTGCTGGATAAAAATAGTTCCATTTTTGTTTCTGGGAAATCTTGTTATGGACGGATACTTATTTCGCATGAGATATTATTCATAGTTTTCGCTGTTGTGTTTAGATTGGATGTTGATGAAAATTCGTCTTTGTTCATTAACATTTTGATAAAGAATTATTTTGCCGAAACCCTTTATGTGCAGCATGATGGTGTTGTGTCTAGTGAGCTATATTACACTATTACCCAAATGTTATGGTCAGCCTATTTATAACTTTCTTGCACGATTTAGGTTTTGTGTGACGTCAGATGGAATGCAATATGGTGGTATGACATATAGATTATTTGAAAGTATATGAAACCACAATTCAAGTAGGACAATCATCATCATCATCATTATCATCAGCCTATTAATGTTCCCTGTGATGTTTCACTTTCGTGTCACCTTGACTTGCGTTCTGGTTTTCATCAGATTCAAATTAAAAATATAAAATAGTATTTACATTAATGTTTGCACTCCAATATTTTGGTTAGTACGTCTTGTATAATTTTCGGGAAGTTTGAATACATTGTTTTAACCAGAACTCAAGGTTTACGGTAGCGTCCCAGTTTAATTAAACGATATTTTGTTGCCATGCTCAGATCATAATCCGTCTAAATCGATAGTAAAAGGCAAAGTTTCCAAACGAAAGTGCTTAGGAGCTTATAAAATGTCTGTTGGCAATGTGCCGTGGAGATAAGGCAAAATATTTTTGATGAGAAGTCTTTGAAAGAAAAGTTGTAGCACAAAGAGTCGGTATTTTTTATTTAAAAATAAGTGCCTTTAACAGAAAAATAATGGTTCACAAATTTATTTTTTTGAGATTACCTTAAAAATATATAATAGCCGCAAGGGTCGATCTTCAAAGTCGAATTCGATCTGTGGATGGGTGACCATCTATTAGATAAAGAGTTTCCTCCTTACTAAAGTGTGACAACCAGTCTTATCAGAGAGTATCGCTATCGTATTACCCAGTAGCAAGTGGGTTGTAGAACTCTATTAGACAGTCGCTCCATGTAAAGTACTGGTATCCAGCTGAATTCATTTAGAATTGAAGCCAACACCAATAAACTTGGAAAAAGGCTAGACAGATCATTAAAAAAAACCCGACTGCAAAACAAATTATAATAATAAAAAAGTGCGTAAAAATGAAAAATAAATATAAAATGAAAAGAAAAAAAAAACAAGTGCAGGAGTCTATCTATATTATTTTGAGTACCCTGCTATTGAATAATTGATACCGTGGCAATAATTTCGTGATCGATACACAAATAAAACGAATAATAAATTCAAAAGCATAGAACATAACGCCTTAAACAGCCGGCACCCATTATTGTGTCGATTTAAGCCGGTCTATATGTTAATGGGTCCCGACTGATAATTCGCTATGTTTGGGTATGTATCACAATACTTGAGTTTATCCTAACTATTTTTCGATATAGCTACGGTCCAAAGACCTACTGTTTAAAATACCTAAAGATCGTTTCCAGATTTTTGTAATAACTAATGAACGAAATCCTTATAGGACCATACATCTACGGTTGAGTCGGGTAAAAACTGTAAAGCCGCGTTGCCACGATCAGAGTAGGTGTCCTCTCGATCGCAGCATACACTGATCGTGTCAACACGGTTTAAACTCAGCCTGTCCACTCTTGAACGTGACCTCTCCAAAGCTGTGCTATGAAATTCTGGCTTCTGCCTTTCGTATCCAGTCTATCCTGATCACCTTTGAAGGTCATCGGCACATGTGCCTGGAGACATCCCACGCCACCATTACCGTTGCGTGGTTCCACCGGCTTTTACCGTCATATCCAGTTTCAACCACACAGCTAAAGCCTTACAAGATATTTCCAAATTAGAGTTCTATTTTAAAACAACTGTTTTTAACAGAATAATATTTGTTTGAAAGTGTTTATCGACGTTACTAAAACAATCCCGACGGCAAAAACTCAACCTAGCGATAGCAAAGAAAGAAAGAAAACATGTGTAGTTGACACATGCCACGAGTCCACACAAACTAAACAGAAAATAAACTAGGTAGTCCCACGCTTGCAGTCACGTGGTCTCAATTACCATTGGCTATTAACGTAATAATTAGTTTCAACAGAAATTAATTTATTGTCGTTGAATAAACAGTGTGTTATTTCAATTGCAAAACCGATACTCGTCGTTCATTTATTTACAAGTAAAAGATGAGTTATACATTTGAGCATTTTCACGTAGTGTGACGTTCCTGCAAATGCTCGACACGATGTTTGAAGTAATGTTCACGGTGAGTGAGCATTTACCTGTAATATGTTTTATTTTTTATCTTGCGTAAACTTTTCCTTCAAATGTCAGATCTGGAGATCGTCTGGAGTGCTATTATCTTGTTTATCTTGAGTCATATTAGAGCCATTGAGTGAATGTCGTGATGGCCCAAATAAAATGTTAAACAACCTTGCCTCTCATGCATGCGGTTGTATGTTCTAATCCAAAGAAGTATCAATGTGACTTTTTAAATTCATACAAACATTTTAAGTTTATCTTGGACATCACATCGGTGAAGGTAAAACATTTTGGGGAAACCGGAAATCATTGATTACAGTTAGTCAGACAGAAATCTGCCTCTTTGCTCTGCAGAGTGCGGGACAGCTCCAACTCCATCCTGAAGACCATAGCGGGGAGGTTGGATTCTCCTTTGTTAGGTGATGTTGTTCAAAGATGCATTTTGAACAACAGCCTTGTTGTCAAATAGATAATACGTATAAGTTTACTAACATAGGTATAAGTTATATTTTTGTTTTTACTAACTCATATGGATTTTGCTTATCCGAATTAAATATTATTTTATTTATTTATTTTAATAATAATCCATCTTACTAACTCTCATTGTAATCTCGTCACTAATTAGTCTGTCTGAGGAATCACACCCAAAACGGGGTGATCCGACAGAGAACTAGAGTTGTCAGAGTGGCAATTAGCCGGGCACGTTACGACGTGTTCTTGAGTGGAGACCGCGAATCGGCAAGCGTAAGGTGGGACGCACTCAGGCTCGGTGAAGCGACGTCTTCGCAGGGTGGCTGGTAGCAACTGGATGAGAGTTGCCGAGAATCGAGTTGTGTGGCGTGCAATTGAAGTGGCCTATCTCCAGCAGTAGACTGTTGTAGGCTGATGATGATGACTAATCCGTCGTGATCAATTCTAATGTTCAATGCTCCTGCCTTCTCTGTATGAGCAGAGACTTTAGTTCAACCATGGGACAGTAATAGGCTCGTATAATATTAAATGTTTTATTCTATATTTCCCGAGACAAACAGCCCTTTATCAAAAGGGTGGTTAACATGTCGTTTAACTTTTCAAAGGTGGCAATTAAACTCAAATTAAGTACACGTTTAATCCAATATGAATTTATTTATCACATATTTACAGAACATAGAACCTCTGTTTTAATTATTAAGTAAAAAGCCCTGTAATTGAAAAAGCGTGAACCGTTCTAAGTAAATGGGACCTAAAGTTTACAAAGTAATAGAATCTAATTTAGAATGTGACCGTTAATTTTAATTAGGTAGAATTCAGGTAGGTGTTTGTGGGAAACGAAATAAAGTAATTTTATTTCTTAATGATGGCCAAAGTGTAGGTTAAAAGTGTTAAAACAGAATTGAATTAAAAAAAGCTCTCATTGAACAGAGCGGCAATTCCAGTATTTTTAATTTTTAGACTAACTCGCTGGATTACAAGGCTGGTATAATAAATATTAAACAGGTATAATAGCTTACAGATAAGTAGGAAATAAAGGCCATTAACCCGCATACATTTTTTAAATACATAATTCCGAAAACAGAATTAATGACATAAACTTGTCCCGAAACGACCTTTATCGTGATCCTTCACTTTTTCTAGTAATAAAAGACGATTCATAATGTATTGTTGGGGTACCTACGCAGAGTAATTAAGGAAAGAGCAATGACCTTTAATTTCTACTTATCTGGCGCAGACTATAGTCAATTAGCGTCAGCTGTTTGTATTACAAACGGCCCTGAAACAGCATTGACTCCTTATCTTCAACTCCTCACTTTTAAATAAAAGATGTTTTGACCCAGTAGATCGCCATGGAAAACGACTAACGACCATGTTCTCGAAACGTTTTTTCTGTTACCTCGGTCGTTTTCTCTATAATAAAATAAATAGGACGCTCCCGATCTATGAACTTACCAAAACCAAGTGTAAATCGAAAATGACGAGCTGGCTTCTGGAGTGAAGCTATGACGTTACGGAAAAACTTCTAGCTGCCCCGAAATAGCTTGCTCGTCGAAGGATCTGATCCGAAGGATAAAATCTAGATACATCACAATTCTGTGCATCCAGCTATTTACAATTTTCCCATTTCCTTACTCACACGCACATACACACCCATCACATACACACACTCACCACTCACACACATCCTTCACTTACACATACACACGTACTAACCCTGATTGTATAATTAGTAATCATAATCACCACTGTTTTAATGTGTATTTTTATAATTTTTAGTTTTTTGCTCAATATTACTTACCGTATTAATTTGTGTACGAGTGCATAATTCTGTTCAAATGTACTTTCGAAGGGGTGGAGACCTGGTGTCCTGAAATACATGCTTTCGTCTAGCTTAGGCACCAGTCTCCCACAGTATAAAAAAACGCATGTATTGTTCACGAAACCTAATAATGTAACTATGTATTGTGGCGAGAAATAAATCTTTATCTTATCTTGATAACCGGATACGGTGCCACGACAAAAGTCGCATATTCTGTGGGCGTAGGACATCAAAAACTAGAGCGTATTACAAGAACCTACATAAATAACCGGCGGCCATGTTTTTTCTCCCGAACTAAATATCTATTAAGTAGCACATGGCTTTTATTAGTTTACTTGGGACCTAAAAGAAACGTGTGTTGTATATTGTAGCTCAGCCTTGAAGAGATAAGTGATAGTTTTACTAATTACGTTGGGTATATTAATTACCTACTTATCTTGGATTAGAAAAATGTTCAGTATGTCAGCATTGTCTTACTAGCCTTTTTCCAACTTTATTTGAGGTCAGTCTAACCGGATTCAGCTGAATAACAGTATTTTACATGAAGCGACTGCCTATCTGACTTCCACGACCCAGTTAGTACTGATTAACACGATACCCCTTGGCATAACTGGTTGTCAGACTTTCGGGCCACTGGCTAACTGTAACGACTGTCAAAGATCTATAAATGACAGCTGGGTCCAACGGCTTGACTTCCACGACCCAGTTAGTACTGATTAACACGATACCTCTTGGCATAACTGGTTGTCAGACTTTCGGGCCACTGGCTAACTGTAACGACTGTCAAAGATCTATAAATGACAGCTGGGTCCAACGGCTTGACTTCCACGACCCAGTTAGTACTGATTAACACGATACCTCTTGGCATAACTGGTTGTCAGACTTTCGGGCCACTGGCTAACTGTAACGACTGTCAAAGATCTATAAATGACAGCTGGGTCCAACGGCTTGACTTCCACGACCCAGTTAGTACTGATTAACACGATACCTCTTGGCATAACTGGTTGTCAGACTTTCGGGCCACTGGCTAACTGTAACGACTGTCAAAGATCTATAAATGACAGCTGGGTCCAACGGCTTGACTTCCACGACCCAGTTAGTACTGATTAACACGATACCCCTTGGCATAATTGGTTGTCAGACTTTCGGGCCACTGGCTAACTGTAACGACTGTCAAAGATCTATAAATGACAGCTGGGTCCAACGGCTTGACTTCCACGACCCAGTTAGTACTGATTAACACGATACCTCTTGGCATAACTGGTTGTCAGACTTTCGGGCCACTGGCTAACTGTAACGACTGTCAAAGATCTATAAATGACAGCTGGGTCCAACGGCTTGACTTCCACGACCCAGTTAGTACTGATTAACACGATACCCCTTGGCATAACTGGTTGTCAGACTTTCGGGCCACTGGCTAACTGAAACGACTGACAAAGATCTACAAATGAAAGCTGGGACCAAAGGCTTAACGAAGAAACTATGTATGTAATGAATGGGTGGTCACCCATCCACGGATCAACCTGAAGATGCGCGGCTTAACCTGAAGATTAATCCGAGCGACTGCTGTTAATCAGTCACGAACTCCTCATCTTTTGCTAAGATCATACTATGCCCAAACAAATCCAGAGTGGATCAGCAGGATGGTCGTAGTGAAAATAAAATAACCGGCTCCCGAATTCAGTGAAAAATATTTATAAAACAAAATTGGATGTTGAGAATTTGATTCAATTCAAATCATCTGTAGCGTGAATAAAATTACAATAGTGAATAATATTTTGGACTTTTATTAGATTTTATTCTGCCCAATGTAAAATTCAGTATCTAATTGAAAAGTATTTTTGGAACTATCGTGATGATTGGCTAATGTTATCTGAAAATTGTGCTTTGAATTTATTCCTTTAATCATAAAAAATACCTAATACAGATCATCGGACAGAGAACCAGAGTTGTTGACTTATATTTTCACTTACGGGATATCTTTCGTGATTGTTAACCGGGAGCTCAAAACAATTAACAATCACGGAAGATATCCCGTAAGTGACAATAATATAAGTTTAGTTTTAAATCGTGAAAGCTTAAATCAGTGTCAGAGTTGTTGTCATTACTCACAGTCACAGAATATTAGTAAGCTGAAGTGGCAATTGGCTGGCCGCGAATCGTTAAGCGTAAGGTGGAACGCCCTCAGGCTCGGTGGAGCGACGATCTTCGCAGGGTGGCTGGTAGCAACTGCATGAGAGTTGCTGAGAATCGAGTTAAGTGGCGTGCGATTGAGACCTATGTCCAGCAGTGGATTGGTGTAGACTGATGATGATGATGATGACATACCTAGTTATAACTTCGTCGTCATCTTCACCGGTACCCTAACATAACAACAGACATGACATTTCCGGAGGGGAAAGGCAGAAGTGGACCTATTAGTTATTTTGAAGTCCAAAGTAATAAGGGGCGAGAGGCCTGCCCAGTCTATCCGTCTGTTAGCTAATTATTACTTATTAGTTCGAGCAGTGGTGGCCTAGTGGTGGCGGCCCCGACTTATGAACAGTAAGTCGTGTTTTCGAACCCAGGCAGGCGCATTACTTTGTGTAATTTATTTCATCACCGCTGCTCTCAAAACGGTGAAGGAAAACGTCGTGAGGAAACCGGCATATCCTAGAACCAAAAATTCGAAGACATGTGGCCCGCGTGGTGGATTATAGCTCATTCCCTCTCATTGAGAGGAGGCCGTGTCCCAGCAGTGGGAACATTATAGGCTGATGATAATGACGAGCTCGATAAAATTAGGCATTTGACCTGTTGGTGTTAGGGGTGTTTAGTCTGAACGGACCAAATCGAATGGACCGCGGTCCGTCCAGACGTAGACAAAAAATGTCTACGTCCGAAAGGACCGGTATCAAAAAAAACAAATGAATAAACTTCATCAAGTACATTCAGGTACAAAAGTTAAAAAAATTAAATGAAATGTTAGATCTACCCTAACATAGGATAACAACTTTATCCCACGTGAACATTACCCTATCCGTGCCGTATAAGTTGTCGTCCCCAACACGAGCGAAGCCGCGAATAAAATCTAGTCATCATCTACACATACTCCAACGTTCCCAATACTAACTCTACCATTTTCTTCCACAGTGCCAAAGGTAGAGATCGTAGACGAGCGCGGCCGACCTCTACAGGACAAGTTCTACAAGGAGGGCTCTATCATAGAGCTGCGATGCGTGGTCAGCGAGGTGCCGCAGCCTACTAGGCAGGTGAACTGGAAGCACGGAGCTAGGTTGCTGAATTATGATACTAAGAGAGGCGGTGTGAGGTGAGCTTTATTTTGATTCTACATACTGGGTGTAAACAACCTCATCACGAAGCCGTCAACCAAGCATTCTGTACATCAAACTAAAGTAACTTTACCCAAAAATTATTGCTGGGAAACGACTTGTGACGTGAATGTAACGCACTCAAACATTGTGCTGATAGATAGATTGAATAGTACGGGAGTTGTGGAGGTGTTTAAAGTAAAAATCTTACAATAAAAGCTTGTATAAAAAAAAAAACTTGTCAAAAAGTTGGAATTTTGACCCCCAATATCTCCGTAACTAGAAGGTTCCCAGGTATGGTGTAGAATAAAAAACTGATTCCAATGACAGGACAAGTGCTTTTTAGCTTCGTTAAGAGGTCATTTACACCCTTTATATCTTACTAGCTGTTGCCGCAAAACCTTCGTCTGCATGAAACTATTATAAAAATACAATTTCCCCCGTTTTTGCAACATTTCATTGTTGCTCCGCTCTTATTGGTCTAAGCGTAAATATAATAAAATACATATAATAGTGCGTAAATATAACAGCGCAATAAATGGGCTATCCAATCTATACATATAATAAATCTGTAGAAAAGTCATTTTTGTACATTGAAGAAATTGAAACAAACAAAAAATAAAACCGACTTCAAAAAACACAAAAAACTGAAAAATAACTTTAGCTTCAGAAGTCGGTGACTTTAGTTTGATTGATTTTTTTTTTGTCACCGACTTCTGAAGCTAAAGTTATTTTTCACTTTTTTGTGTTTTTTGAAGTCGGTTTTATTTTTTGCAAAAAAGTTTTTTATTTATCCATTTTTAGTTGTTCCCAAACAAATATTTGCCATGAATTTATTTGACATTGTCACCAATACATGTTATGGTAATAGGCGTGAGCAGCAGTGATCCAGTGGTTGCGGCCCCGACTTACGAACAGTAACCAATCCAGGCAGGCGTATTACTTTGTGTAATTTATTTCATCACCACTGCTCTCAAAACGGTGAAGGAAAACACCATGAGGAAACCGGCATATCCTAGAACCAAAAAATTCGAAGACATGTGACATCTACCAACCCGCACTGGGCCCGCGCGCGCGTGGTAGATTATAGCCCATTCCCTCTCATAGACAGGAGGCCTGTGTCCCAGCAGTGGGAATATTAATTGGCTGATGATGAATAGGCGTATCCCCAATATATGGAACTTAACATACTTTTTTTTTCGGATGGGATATCTTCAAATTACCCCTCCCGCTCTGGGCGGAGCAGGAGGGAGTGTCAGACTTTTACTGACTAAAACCCATCCATGTTCCTTCTGAGCCCTTTATATTCCAGGGCCGCAGTATCTCTTTAGAACACACCCTTTTGCTGACTTCTCTTTGAGGCGTGCGCGGAACACGAACGAACTGTCGAAATCTGGGTGTATTGTACACATCTGCGTACCCCCTCAGTGCATACAGGCGTGATGTTACGTATTTGAGGCGCACGCGGAACACGATCACGCTAACTTAACATACCTAACTGTCGAAATCTGGGTGTATTGTACACATCTGCGTACCCCCTCAGAGCATACAGGCGTGATGTTACGTCATGATGTTGTATAAACAATAAACATCCAAGCGATTGCAACATTCACGGCACATTTGCCGTCTATTTTTGAAGAGTTCCATTGTATATCTCCGAAGATCAGTATCAGATGTTCACAAAATTTAAATGGGACCACACGGAAAGCACTAGCTTTCAAATAAAAAAGAATCATCAAAATCGGTTCACCCAGTCGAAAGTTATGAGGTAACAAACACAAAAAAAAAAAAAAAAAAGAATACAGTCGAATTGAGAACCTCCTCTTTTTGGAAGTCGGTTGAAAATAGCCAGCGTGTGAAAAGATAAGTAACAGAACCCATTTCCATCATTTTTGAAATTTTTGTCTGTTTGTCTGTTTGTCTGTTTGTTTGTGCGCACATCACGTAAAATCTACGAATTCAATGCTGACAATGTTTATACATAAAAATTGTGTGTAACTTGGGGTATGATTTAGTGTTTGTTTCATTGAAATCGGTTAATTCTATCAAAAGATATATGAACTTAAAGTTTTCAAGAAGAACTAATCATCAAATGTAAGATACATACATGCAGCGACATCTGTTGAACTAAAATGATACCAATGACTAAAAATGTGCTCACCACAGTCATAACTTTTAAATCGACTGACTGAAAAAAATTTATAGCATAGGTAATATACTTTAGCAGTTTAACATTTTGGTCGATAGACGGCGTTGTTTATTTCACTCCATTTTCTGAATTGAATGACCCTCGCCCGTGTCAGTTGCCTATTTTTTGTTTTTTTTTTGCGGATGGGAAATCATCAAATGACTCCTCCTGCTCTGGGCGGAGCAGGAGGGAGTGTCAGACTTTTACTGACTAAAACCCAGCCATGTTCCTTCATCGCCCTTTTGTTCCGGGGCCACGGTATCTCTTTCGAACAGTCCCGCAACCCCGGCAGACATCGGTCCTTGCGGATCGGCCCTTCCTTTTTGCTGACTCTCTTTTAGGCGCGCGTGGAACACGAACGCGCCGTCGACACGGCCTGTCGTCATGAGACGGACGGACGGCGAGCTAGCCCATAGCCCACCGTCCACAGGCCCGCGCCTACGGTGGCCGGGGGCCACGTGGTTGCCCCGGAAGCCCGGGGCGTCTGCCGCGGCGGCCGGGATGTTGAGAGGTTCTCTCCCTCTCACGTTCCGCCACCTCCTTCTCTAGCATTACTGCTTCGCAGAAGGAGGTGACGGCGTCCCATTCCGTCTCGCTCCGGACCATGGCTTGCACCAGGGCCGGACGCGAGAGGTCGCCGCCGCAAACGTGTAAGTTGCCTCAAGATTGGTTTTTTAACCGACGAAACAAACAGAAGGCAGTTCTCAATTCGACGCGTATTTTTTTTATAAATGACCACGGATAACTTTTACAGAGAAGTCCGTACATGGTCCTTTTGTTTGTAAAAAGCGTAGGTACATCTCAAAGTTGGTCCCATTTATAATTGAAAAATCGTGTTTGGGCTAATTTCTTGCACCTTTGATGAGAGCTTTCGACCTAGCTGGAGTATGACTGTCATCGAGTGTCTAAGGATGAAGGAGGTGGCGGAACGTGAGAGGGAGAGAACCTCTAAACGTCCCGGCCGCCGCGGGAGACGCCACCACGTGGCCCCCGCGCGGGCCTGTGGACGGTGGGCTATGGGCTAGCTCGCCGTCCGTCTGTCTCATGACGACAGGCCGTGTCGACGGCACGTTCGTGTTCGACGCGCGCCTCAAAGAGAGTCAGCAATAGGAAGGGCCGATGCCTGCCGGGGTTGCGGGACTGTTCTAAAGAGATACCGTGGCCCCGGAACACAAAGGGCGATGAAGGAACATGGATGGGTTTAGTCAGTAAAAGTATGACACTGCCTCCTGGTCCGCCCAGAGCGGGAGGAGTCATTTGATGATTTCCCATCCGAAAAAAAAAAAGGCTGTCGAGGTAAGCCCTTTTTTGGAAAAACATAAGCGACTAATGCAAATATATCGAAGAAATTAAATTGTTACCCACTTGGATCTACGTAGGTATATATCTACTAATATTATAAAGCTAAAGAGATTTTGGTTGGTTGAACGCGCTAATTACAGGAAAACTTTTAGTGTTGAATAGTTATCGAGGATGGCTATAGGTTATCTAACATCACGCTATAATTAAAAGGAGCGGAGCATCAATGATAAATGTTGCAAAAACAAGGAAAATTTATTTCTTTCGAGAGCTTCCTTTGCGGGCGCTGCATAAACGGTTAAGTTGCGCAACAATCATGTATTAGGGAATTGTTCGTTTTAAAGCGTTCTAAAAAAAACCGCGATAGCATTATGTCTATCTTTCAAGGTTGACTCCACTCTCTCTAACCCTCTCTCTCTCATGTGACGCAGACGAAGTTGCGCGGGTCAGCTAGTACTAAAATAAATTTTCAATTCGAACCAGGGAAGTTCTTGAGATCAAGAAAGATCAAGAACTTCTGATTCCGAATCAACAAACTCTTCTACTATACTACTTATACTCTAAATACACCACAAGCCTGTAAGCAACAATGTATACGGCTTGTTGGAAACTTTTGTACGCATTCCTCTAACAAGTCGCGGCACATGTCGGTGGTTTTTAACATATTATTTCCACAGAGCAGTGATTGCCTACGAGTTTTAGGACGTCGGTTCGATACCAGCCTTTTTCGGTTAGCGTCCTAGGATGAGTGAGCGCCCAATTATTGTATACTTAAGACCGTTTTCTATAACTTACTTACGTATAACTGTCAGTTAATATGCCTACGTCTCGTAGGTATCCGTGTTTCTATTAACAAAGTTAGCTTGAAATATCCTATCCGCTTCACCTAACTGTAATTTGATTCATAGAAAAATCAAAGAATACTTTTCTGTGAAGTTTCGTTTCTAACGGTTCGTACTCTAAATGTCAAACAGAAAGAGATAGCAACCTACCGATACCTGATAATAAGTTATTGAAAATGTCCTTTAAAAGCGATACCTACTGATACAGTCCGTTATTCAGTGATAAAAAAAGCGTTTTCTGCTTACTAGACCATTGACTAGTATTTTATTAAAGTTCTTCCTAGAAAATTTAACTCAACACCCACAACTTCCTACGCTTAACATCTAAAACATAATTCGCAGAAAGCAGCTCATAATATTCCCGGAGGCTACCGTAAACTTGTCTCAACACAATAATCTTCAAAAGCTATGCTCTAAGGAATTTCGCTAGAATTAATCGTTTAGCTTTAAGGAATGTTCGCCGTACTCAAAAGGTTGATTCTCAATCAACAGTAATGAATATTTGAGCCGGTTATGCTTTTCAAATAGTTTAATTTTGAGTGAAGGAATGTTTTGTAGGCTATGATATTTCCGACAACCATCCTGATCGACATCAAATCCGCTTGGGTCGGTTAAAAAAGACCATTCATTTATGTCCGTGCAGTAAAAGCGGTAACGGTTAGAATAGAACCAACCCATTATACTCACGGGTGTTGTATAAGGCGACTAATGTCTGAGGCAGAACACCTTGCGCCTCCGTAGACCAGAGAATGGGCAGCAGCGTTTTCTGTTAGTCTTTCATCACTGCGATCTCCAATCCGCCTGCCAAGCGTGGAGATTACGGCAAATTCCTCCCATCATGGGAGAGGCTTATGTCCAGCAGTGGACGTTATGGGCTGATGTAGTAGTAGTAGTAGTAAAAGCGGAAAAGACGTTAAACGCCTATTTTTGGTTCGGACGACGTGATTTGACACGTCGCTGTCAGACTATTCGCTTATATATTGAGTGGTTGTACTGCTCTTCAATATTAAACAATCCGTCTTACCAAGTGGTATCCTAGTATTCAGCTGCATCTGGTAAGACTGGAAGCCAACCCCAACATAGTTGGAAAAGGTTAGGCAGATGATGATTAAAGTTTCTCTGACTGTACTTGGTGAGAACATACGTGGTCACTTCCAAAGTATAGACTACGTCCGCTAGGGACGTCACGCGGTTTCACCCGCGTAGTTCCCGTTCCTGTAGAAGTACGGGGATAAAATATAGTCTATGACTCAGAGTGAATGTAGCTTTCTAATGGTGAAAGAATTTTTGTAATCAGCGCAGTAGTTTTTGAGTTTATTCATTACAAACATATACACACAGAAATACAAATCTTTCCTCTTTATAACATTAGTGTAGATTCGCAACCGTTCTATAAGATTGGAAAATAATTTATTTTACACGCCAGGTGTAAAAAGACATTTAACGAAGCAAAGTCACTTGGTATATCCATCATTGCATTTTTTTTTTGTATTGGCTCATTCTTGGAAACATTTTGTGAATGTTTTAATTAAAAAAAAACCCTAGAGGTCTAGGATTATAAGGACAGTTGAATATTAATTATTTATTATTATATTATTTTTAATTTTATGATAGAAAAAAGAAGGGTTTCTTCCTAACATTGCATATCCAATTGTCCATGTATCGACCTTATCACCTTTCATACAATCTTTCTATCAAGCAGTGATCTTAAGTTCGAACCCAAGACCTCTGATTTTTCGGATTTATGTGCGTATTGTTTATCACTTGCTTCGGTGAAGAAAAACATCGTGAGGAAACCAGCATGCCTGAGAGATATTTCTTCGACATGTAAAGCCAAGTCAGAGGCCCAATGGGCGGAAATCTGACACCAGGTTAGGCACTAACCACAAGATAAAGAAAAAGATCGACGCGCGTTTCGAGAACGCGTGTTTTTGTGCCGTAGATGCCGATTTTCGCGTTTTTATGGATTCAAACTCGCGTAAAACGCGATACAAACGCGCGTTTGAAGCGTGTTCGAACCTCGTTTAAAACGCGTACAAAGGGTCAAAGCCAGCGTAAGCAGTGTTGTCTTAACCGACGCCATTGTACAACAGACGAGGAGTCTCTGACCAAAACACGGAAGCTCCGGGTGACCAGCGCGTCTATATCGCTGTATCTGCGCGTATACGCGCAGTAGACGCGCGTTTCACTATCGCCCCGTGTGATTAGGTCACAAGGTTGCGTTCAAATCTCGTTTGCGCATGTCAAGCGCGTATACGCGCGTCATCTGGCATAGTCTGCGCGTTTAAAATACGCCGTGTTCTTAGGCCCTTTCCTTCGTTTTTTTTTTGTCTTTCTCTACTTTATCTTTCTCTTACAACCAAAGATCTCAACAACTAACGTTCTACAAATAAATATTCCTTGTAGATCAATGGCACCGTATTTCAGCCTCCCAAAATTTATGGGGTGTAAAATTGGTGTATTTGTTTTGTACTGAGCTACCACCCTGATTTAGTAGGGTAATATTTAATTAGCCGGATAGGTAGAAGTTAAGCTAAGAAACTCAAATAACATGAATTTATAAAGTCGACGCGAAGTTTGTAATTATAAGCACATTGATTTAGTTGGAATTAGTCGAGCTGTTGTCTTATTAATTGGATAAACGTAGGGTAGTATCGTTAAATTTTCGTGAATGGAATAAACGGAGAATATTAACATTAAGCCGCACATTTAGCCGTGTGGTATCCGGCAGAGTAGAATAGAACCAACCCATTACACTCACGGGTGTCGTATAAGGCGACTAATGTCTGAGGCAGAACACCTTGCGCCTCCGTAGACCAGAGAATGGGCAGCAGCGTTTTCTGTTAGTCTTTCATCACTGCGATCTCCAATCCGCCTGCAAAGCGTGGAGATTACGGCAAATTCCTCCCATCATGGGAGAGGCTTATGTCCAGCAGTGGACGTTATGGGCTGTTGTAGTAGTAGCAGTATTAACATTAAGGGACTACTCACATTTATTTAACTTATGCCCATAGAAAACAACGATTTTGTATGAGACGCGTATGCACGCGTTCAGCTGAACAGATGCGTACGCGTCTTATACAAAATCGTGAGCTGAATAAGCGTGAGTAGTCCCTAAACTGCCGGATTGCCTCGTGGGTGTAGTACTCGCAAGCACGACTGCTGAGCAAGATATTCTGGGTTCGATTCCCGGGTCGGGCAAAGAAATATTGAGTTTTTCCATCAGGAATTTCTCAGAAGCAGCCACGGCGTCTGGATTTGAGCCCAGTTGATGGTAATAGGCTCGCCCTTTATTACATGAGACTTAAATTTAACTGGAGAAATGTAGGTTTAATAGAAGTTACACCTCTGCCTAACCAGTCGGGAATTGCAGGCGTGATATTATGTTATGTTATTAGCATTAAATACCTGGCGGTTTAAAGTCACCCAAAGGGCAATGGAGAGGGCTATGCTCGGAGTTTCCTTGCGCGATCGAATCAGAAATGAAGACATCCGCAAGAGAACCAAGGTTACCGATGTTGCCCGAAGAATTACCAAACTTAAGTGGCAGTGGACATCTGTCCACTGCCAGCAATGTGAGCAATGTGATCTCACATTGCTCGCAGAATGGATCGCCGATGGGACCGAAAAGTTCTGGAGTGGCGACCGCGAACTGGAAGACGTTGCGATGGAAGGCCTCTCACTATGTGGCCCGATGACCTGGTGAAGGTTGCGGGAATCCGCTGGATGCGAGTCGCACGGGACCGATCAATGTGGCGACACTTGGGGAAGGCCTATGTCCAGCAGTGGACGTCTTTCGGCTGAAATGATGAATGATGACCTGGCGGTTTTACATACAAGGTGTAAACGGATCTATCACGAAGCCGTCAACCAAGCATTCTGTACATCAAACTAAGTAACTTTGAGCAAAACAATTTGCTGGAAAACGACGTTTTTTTTTTATTTGGGGTGAAAAATCACAGTTTACGGTAGGAATCAATATTAACGTATCACACTTAAAACATTGTGTCAATGAATGCATTGAAAATGAATAGTACTGCAGTGGTAACCATTTTAGCGTCCCTTTTTTTCGGATGGGAAATCACCAAATGACTCCTCCCGCTCTGAGCGGAGCAGGAGGGAGTGTCAGACTTTTACTGACTAAAACCCATCCATGTACCTTCATCGCCCTTTGTGTTCCGGGGCCACGGTATCTCTTTCGAACAGTCCCGCAGCCCCGGCAGGCATCGGCCCTTGTGGACCCCTTCCATTTTAGCGTCCCTTCCACACTGTCTATAATGTTGTATTTAATTTAATTGTTTGGAATAACTTCAACAAGACACCAATAAAACCAATTTTGTTAGTCAACAGCTAAAGCAAATAAATTTAATTCTTAATCCAAATTGCCATCGATTTTAATCGAAATAAATTATACCAGATGCTTTCTAAAATACAGAAATTACAAGAGATTTTGATTGTTACGAAAATTTTCATGAAAGTGGATTTGATTCCGCTTATTAGTAAAGTTTGAGAGTTGCTGATCTTCGTGTCTTTTGAATTTGTGATTGTAAAATGTTTTTGGACAGTTTGCAGCCGGATTGAGGTCAGCAGGGCGGAGGAGGGGCAGGGAGTGGTATTATTTGATGAACATTTTAAGAAGTTATATTTTAACTATTGTAAAAGTTATGCATTGAGAAAATCAAGTGTCTTGCTTAACAAGAGGTTCAATTGAATATTTCAGCCTATCACAGTGCAAAAATCAAAAATCATTAATTTAGACCATAGTAGGTTTTGTACTTCACAACATATTATAAAACAAAGTCGCCCGCCGCGTCTGTTTGTCAGTCTCTATGTATGCTTAAATGTTTAAAACTTCGCAACGGATTTTGATGCGGGTTTTTTTAATAGATAAAGTGATTCAAGAGGAAGGTTTGAGTATATAATTTGTCAAGCGGGCGAAGCCGCAGGCATCAACTAGTATATTTAATATATTAGAAAATCAAGTGTCATATGGCTCAACAGTCACGTTGTGACCACTACACCATCGAGGTAGTTTCAAGTATACATTTAATTGTATTTTAAAAACAACAAAAAAATTATCAAAAAAATTCGAATCAAGAATTGCGAAGATTTGAAAAACAATTTATAAGATTATTTTTAATTTTTAATTTCGTCGGAAACGAATTTTCCTTGTTCCCAGATTCGTCATCTACTAAGGTTCATTTTTACTAATATTATAAAGAGGGAAGATTTTTTTGTTTATTTCTTTGTTTGTACTGAATAAGCTCCAAAACTATTGGACCGATTTTAAGCATTTTTTCACCAATTTATAGAAAGCTTAAATATCTGAAAGTAACATAAGCTATTAATTATATCTATGTCATGCAAATTAGCCAAGTTATCACAATTTTTGCGGACGAAGTCGCGGTCGAAGTGCTAGTCTGACGTAGAGATAAAAATATGATATCCTCCTTCATTGATTTCTCAAATTACCCAAGTTTACACTTTTTAGGTTTTCTTTTGATTCGAAATCAACTTTGTCGGATCATTTATTCTTTACAAATATTTTTACATTCATTAATTTCCTTCTAAACATTTCTAGTCTTGTTTGTCGAAGTATGAATATCTTTTTTGTCATGACTATCAAAGACATCATTTGATAACAAGCTTCCTTTTTCAATTACATGAGGATAAATAACAAAGACTTTACTGCCTCGTGATCATGATCTGCAGTATACGCAGACTTAGCCGCACCGCAGTCGCCGCAGTCGCCGCAGTCACCGCATTCGAAATTTTCTGTGCAATCTCGCACACATACATAGACACAGATTGCACACAGACACAGATTGCATAGAACTTTATACGAAGAATTCGAATGCGGCGACTGCGGTGCGGCTAAGTCTACATTCACCTTAATCAGTGATAGCGTTATCGGTGTGACTGTCGGACTTCCAAGTCATAGGTCTCAAGTTCGTAGCCAAGGCTCTGATTTTTCGGATACATGTGCGTATTGTATTTTTATCACTTGCTTCGGTGAAGAAAAACATCGTGAGGAAACCAGGATGCCTGAGAGATATTTCTTGACGGCATCTAAAGTCAGAGGCCCCATGGGCGGCATGAAAATTCTGACACCAGGTTAGGCACTAACCTGAAAAAAATGATCTACAGTGGCCTGTTTGGAAAGTACTTAACCGTTGCGTCGGGTGCGCGACAGCCCCAACAGCCTCGTGGCTACTGTAGCCGGCAGGATGGCTGGCCAGATAATGTGTCGTTGGGTGGCGGTACACAGACCATCATCCAGATATGTGCTATAGTTGTTTTGTTTAACGTGTTTTAGTAAGTGCCAAGTTTGTTTTATTTTTGTTATGGATCTCTGGTCTGAAAATAAAGATATTATTTATTTATTTAACCGATTGTGTACCCAAGTAGGCCGCTGGAAACACAATTGGCAAAATGTGGAATTAAAGATCCTTCCGACACATAGTGTGAATGCGGTGCTCCCGACCAGACAATGTCTCACTTGTTGGAGTATCTGAAGTATCCGAACTCCTGTACTTTAGAAGACCTAAAAGACGCCACAGACGCCGCGATTAACGTGGCCGCATACTAGGCCCAAGAGTTTAACCAAGTCGTACCATTTTTTTTTTTCGGATTGGAAATCATCAAATGACTCCTCCCGCTCTGGGCGGAGCAGGAGGGAGTGTCAGACTTTTACAGACTAAACCCATCCATGTTCCTTCATCGCCCTTTGTGTTCCGGGGCCACGGTATCTCTTTTGAACAGTCCCGCAGCCCCGGAACCAAGTCGTACCATAGACACGAAAGAAGAAGAAGACTTTCTCGTTGGTCTAGTACTTGTAATTGCTACTGCTTAGTATGAGGTCCTGGTATCGGTTCCTGGGTCACGAAAAGCTTTATTAGGTTTTAAGTTTTTTTAGGAATTCGTTTACGTATTTACGCAATCGAAATAAAATTCGATGATGTTTTTAAATAAAAAAATAAAATAAAAAAGTGACATTACAAAAAGTACTACAGCGCCATCTATAACACAAACGAAGAATACAGACCACAACTCTAAACCGCGCTAGATATCCCGAATAGCAAAGCCGACAACAGATTTCTTTCGGGCAGTGCCCCATCTGAGATAGTACATTTATTAGGTTTTAAGTATTTTTGGGAATTCATTTACGTATTTACGCAATCAAAATAAAATTCGATGATGTATTTTAACTATAGTGGCACTACAAAAAGTATTACAGTGCCATCTATAACACAAACGAAGAACACAGACCACAATATTTTTTGCGTAGATTTACTCGTGTCACACATGTTTGTGTGACGGTTTCGTCTGTGGTTTAGTGAAGAGCCCGTTCACACCTTCTACACAATGAGCCCTCGTGGTGGATTACAACCAACACACAGAAAGTTTTTGAATTCACATTATAGGTTGAATATTCTAACCCCCTATTCCTCGGGATGTTATTTCATACTCTGTTAAAAACTTGATGAATTATAATTATTATAATCACAAGCTCCACATACATACATAATTAATTTTGTGGTACCTACACTTTAAGAAGGGATTACGTGTAAGCCACTAAAGGGTTGCTTAAGACTTTAATATGTTTTGTGTGGTGTAAAGGAGTGGTCCTATTGAGAGCTGGGAAGCTGTGAGATAGATAGTGGTAACATTCATTGGTGAGCTACAAACTATAATATGTGTGATGATCGCAATAGCGGTCATTGCCCTTTCCCTAATATCTCTTCCTACGAAACAAAATAAATGAACCATGTATCGCTTTTCATTAGAAAAAATGTTGATCACGGGTAGATGATGATTCAAGACTTGAACAGGCTTATTTTTGGATTTCAAAGATAAGAACTTTATTAAATAAAGTATGTAAAACACCTCTTAACGAAGCCGAAAACCACTTGTTCTCCTCGTCATTGTGATCATTTTTAGGGTTCCGTACCCAAAGGGTAAAAACGGAACCCTATTACTTCGCTGTCTGTCCGTCTGTCTGTCCGTCTGTCCGTCCGTCTGTCCGTCTGTCTGTCACCAGGCTGTATCTCATGAACCGTGACAGCTAGACAGTTGAAATTTTCACAGATGATGTATTTCTGTTGCCGCTATAACAACAAATACTAAAAACAGAATAAAATTAATATTTAAGGGGGGCTCCCATACAACAAACGTGATTTTTTTGCCGTTTTTTGATAATAATGGTACGGAACCCTTCGTGCGCGAGTCCGACTCGCACTTGGCCGGTTTTTTTTGTTTTACACCATACCTAGGAACCTTCTAGTTACGGAGATATTGGGGGTCAAAGTTCCAACTTGTTGACAAGTTTTTTTTTAAACACAAGTTTTTAATGTAATATCATCATCATCATCATTTCAGCCGAAAGACGTCCACTGCTGGACATAGGCCTCCCCCAAGTGTCGCCACATTGAACGGTCACGTGCGACTCGCATCCAGCGGATTCCCGCAGCCTTCACCAGGTCATCGGTCCACTTAGTGGGAGGCCTTCCAACGCAACGTCTTCCGGTTCGCGGTCGCCACTCCAGAACTTTTCGGCCCCATCGGCCATCCGTTCTGCGAGCAATGTGCCCTGCCCACTGCCACTTAAGTTTGGCAATTCTTCGGGCTACGTCGGTAACCTTGGTTCTCTTGCGGATGTCTTCATTTCTGATTCGATCGCGCAATGAAACTCCGAGCATAGCCCTCTTCATTGCCCTTTGGGTGACTTTAAGCCTTCTGATGAGGCCCATTGTAAGCGACCACGTTTCGGTCCCGTATGTAATCACTGGCAACACACACTGGTCATAGACTTTCGTCTTGAGACACTGCGGTAGGTTGGACGAGAAGATACCGCGCAACTTCCCGAACGCTGCCCAGCCGAGTCGGATTCGACGATTGACCTCTTTCTCGAAGTTAGACCTACCTAACTGGACCGTTTGTCCCAGGTACACATAATCGTCTACAACTTCGAGTGTAGAGTCTCCGATCTTGATAGGAGTGGGTGTTACATGGGCATTCAACATGACCTTGGTTTTGTCCATGTTCATTTTAAGACCCACTCTTCCGGAAGCTCTACTGAGGTCATCGAGCATTGTACTGAGGTCCTCCATGGTCTCAGCCATGACCACTATGTCGTCGGCAAACCGAAGGTGAGTGATGTACTCGCCATTGACGTTGATGCCTAGCCCTCTCCAGTCCAGAACCTTGAAGACATCCTCCAGTGCAGCAGTAAACAGTTTCGGAGATATGACGTCTCCCTGTCTCACACCTCGCTGCAGGAGGATAGGTTCTGAGACTTGGTCTTGAAGTCGGACTGACATGGTGGCGTTTTTGTACAAACACTTCAACACTTCGATGTACCGATAGTCGATTTGGCACCGTTGGAGAGACTGCAGTACAGCCCAGGTCTCGATCGAATCGAAGGCTTTCTCGTAGTCCACAAACGCTAAACAGAGAGGCAGGTTATACTCTTCGGTCTTCTGTATAACTTGCCGCAGCGTATGTATGTGGTCTACGGTGCTATAGCCTTTTCGGAAACTGGCTTGTTCGGGTGGCTGGAAATCGTCAAACCTGCGCGCGAGACGATTCGTGATGACTCTAGAAAACAACTTGTAGACATGGCTTAGAAGTGAGATGGGCCTATAATTCTTCAACCGGGCATTGTCACCCTTTTTAAATGTAATATACAAAAAGACAATGAAACTAACAAAAGTCACGTTAACACAACCAAAAAGTTTTTTATTATAGCCATTTTTGTTGTGGTATTATGGTATCTCACACAAATTCTTGTCGCGTATTAATATTATCCATTGTTATTAAAGTTTTAGGCAGATTATCCACATAAATATAAAAATGTAGAAGAAGAAAATAATATATTATATTATAGAAGATATCTCATAAAATGTACCCAATATTTTTTATTTTCATTTTTTAAATGTGAATAAAATCTATATGGATACACCATGCAAGCTTCTTTTACCAACCGAAGAAAGAGTCACGTAAATCGGACACAGTAATCACGGAGTTATGAGGTACATTCTGCGCCATTTAAGTAGGGAATAAAGGTCATTAACCCGCATACATTTATTCAAATACATAAAATTCCGAAAACAGAAACAATGACATAAACTTGTCCCGAAACTACTTTTATCGTGATCCTTGACTTTTTCTAGTAATAAAAAACGATTCATAATGTATTGTCGGGGTACCTACGCAGAGAAATTAAGGAAAGAGCAATGACCTTTATTCCCTACTTAATTGGCGCAGACTATAGTAAACATTCTCTTTTTTATTAGAAGTCGGTTAAAAATAGCTTATTAGTTAATAGCAGCTGTCAATGGAACCGCGTCCTAAGGGTAATTTCTAACGTATGGTATGGTAACAATAGTTTTCCTAACTATTTTCATTGTTCTCTAGTTGAGTGAGGGTCTTCTCTATTGGAAGCTGTCAAGGTACCCGGCTTAGTTTCTTGCCCATTCTTCTCCATACGAATCTACCTTTGCGAGTTCAGTGGCCAACTTTAAATGTACCTTTTCTCAAACATGCTTGGAAATTTGATCATTATTTTGACAACCTTCTTCGAGATAAATCGAAATTGCTGTACTGGCCAGACACATGCGACCAGCGGCCGGCAACAGTTGTGTGAAAATCCATATCTGTCATGTTTAGCGGCCGAATAACTAAACTCATACCTGTCGTGTTATTTAAAAATGGAACGATCTTTTACTCTGAAACATGGCAACCAAGGAGGTAACTTTTGAAAGGTTTTATTTAAATTTCGAATTGGCTTGCAAATAGAAAGCGGTTTATTGAAAAAAAAAAAACAAATGAACTCTTCAACGCTAGAGTTTTAATTTCCTCGTATTATTTGAGAAAAGTACTATACAAGCCTTGGCCACAACTAGGCATTGATGGAACTTACGTGTGTGTGCCTCGGCCCACATTTAAAAGTTCATCCATCAATGCCTCTGTTGCTGGCCGCTGCAGTAATGAACTATATATTTGATTTGTAAAGTTTGATGTTCATAAAATTTGTCTTTTAACGGACTGCCTCGTTACTCCAGTGCGGTCGCAAGCGCAACTGCTGAGTCCGAGGTCTGGGTTCGATTCCCGCGTCGGGCAAATTGCCATTGGGTTTTTGCATTGAGAATTTCTCGGTAGCAGCCATGGAGTAAAGACCTGTGCCCGGTTGATATCAATAGGCTTTCCCCAATTACGGAGAACTTAACATTAATTGCGAAATAGTACGCGCTATTTCACAATTTCTACAAAATAAATTTTATCTGATAGACTTACCATCATTTTATTAAAGAACGCTGAGTGACAGTGAAAGAGATGATTTTTCGGACGGGTATTGTTGCATCCTAATGTACTAGGCTAATCGTTTTATAATAAAAGTGTAATTGTTTTATTGTAGAATCATTTATACATATAATAAAACAGTAACGAAAGAAAATTGTACATTGAGAATTTTCAACAAAAAGTAAGTGGCTTTTGGTAGAAAAACGTAACTGATGACAAAAAGTGACTTTTTAGAATTTTTGTCTGTTTGTTTGTTTGTCTGTGTGTATGGTACGGCTTCACTCCAAAACTACTGGATAGATTGAATTGAAATTCAGCAAAAATGTTCTTTGGAAACCAAGGAAGGCTTAAGGCTACATATTATCACGCCATTTGTTATGGGAGGTAAGCAATATTGATTGTAAAAGGTTTTTGTTCGTAATTGAATGCACAAAATGACATGTTATAGGCTATATTATGTGACGCAGACGAAGTTGCGCGGGTCAGCTAGTAGGTAATAAGTACTTTACTAGCTACTTGGTATGTTGGAACAGACTGGAATTAACAAAATAGATAATATTTACTTGATCGGTCAGCGTTCTTTTTACGTTACGGAACCTATACCTATGTGCCCTCCACAGGTCACCTATTGGGTAACACGATACTCCTTGGTAAGACTTTTTGTCGAGCTATTTGACTTCCTCACTTAATACTTAAAAAAAACCCAGATCTCACACTGTATTAAATCAACATCCCTTACGCTAACACCCCCAATAATAACCCCTAATCCCTTTTACCGGAAAACAAGGCTTACATTAATCCACGCCCCACACCCCAAAACAACAACATATAAAATAATGAAAACAAAAGACTTATCATACCGAGTACCCTTTTCTGCTGATCCGTTATCGGACTTAATTAAAATGTTAAGTCAAGCAAGGCGATTAGTGTAGTCTAACAATAGCAAAGTTAAGTTTAAGTGAAATACTTTAACTGTAGTGTGTTGAGGTTGTAGTGAAGTTCGGGGTAGTTATGTATGTAAGTTCGAGTGGATACTTTAAACTTAATATCACGTTTGTATTTGCTGATGGGTTAGGCAGAGCGTACCGTATAACTCACCTTAATTTCGCCAATCAAAATCAAAATCAAAGCATTTATTCAAGTAGGCCAGTTACAGGCACTTTTGAATTGTTTACGGATTTTTTTGTTATTTTTTTTTTATTTATTTTAATGCGTCTCCCATACAATTTTGAAGAAGCTTTAACTCGAAACATACATATTTTCGGATACACCTGAGCGTAAGGAATCAATTTTTTATAACGTTACTGGTTGGACCACCCTGAATAGAAAAACATAACAACAACTCTCGGGCAGTAGCCCACCAGACAACACCCGTCTGGTCGGAGGATCCTCCCTTTTTCATGGAGAATATAATAATATATAGAACTTTGTTCACCCTTTTTTCAACTGACTTCCAAAAAGAGGAGGTTCTCAATTAGACTGTATTTTTTTGTGTTTGTTACCTCAGAACTTTCGTCTGGGTGAACCGATTTTGATAATTATTTTTATATTTGAAAACTGGTGCTTTCTGTGTGGTCCCATTTAATTTTTTTTTGGATGCTGATCTTCGGAGATATACAATGGAACTCTTCAAAAATAGACGGCAAATCTGCCGTGAAGGTATGTTTAGTTCCATTTATTGTGGATAAGCATAGGCTTACAATACATGTCATGGTAATAGTACCATGACATGTATTGTTAACAATGAAAAATAAATTCATGGCAAATATTTGTTTGGGAACAACTAAAACTGGCAAAAATAAAAAACTTTTTTGCAAAAAATAAAACCGACTTCAAAAAACACAGAAAAGAGAAAAATAACTTTAGCTTCAGAAGTCGGTGGCAAAAACAAACTAAATTAAACAAACATGTTACCGACTTCTGAAGCTAAAGTTATTTTTATCTTTTTTGTGTTTTTTGAAGTCGGTTTTATTTTTTGCAAAAAAGTTTTTTATTATAACTGTTCTCTATGGAATGAAAAACTTTACACCCTGTTCTTCATATTCCCATTACTGTGATACTAATAAATATGGAGATCAGGAGTTAATGGAGAAGTATATCCATAGTCGTTAATATTCATATCCCAATAGAAACAAATCAATCCATAGCAGACAGTTGACTATTACAGACCCACTGCTAATGGCGTCTGTCGGTCAAAAATAAACGAATCGATGAAACGAGACAGACGGTTTAATTGGTACCAATTTCGGCAATCCTGCCTAAAATTGTTTTGGGGAAAATATGAATATTCTATCGCTACTTAAAAGTCTGAAAGTGGCGTCAGTGACTGAATTTTTTTGTGGCTATCGGTTATATCGTGGTATGGACATTAATGCGGAAGGATGAGGACAGTGTTAGGTATGAAGGTGAATGGCTATAGTCGGTTCTAGTTAGGATGAGAATAGCGGTCATTGCCTTTTCCCTAATATCTCTTCGTACGAACCAAAACAAATAAACCATGTATCGTTTTTCATTACAAAAAATTTTGAAGATCACGATAGATGACGATTCAAGACTTGAACAGGCGTATTTTTGGTTTTCAAAGTTAAGAAGTTTATTAAAATGTAGGTGGGTCAATGACCGCTATTCTCGTCTTAATAATTCTGGCACCAACTATAAAAGAGTAGAGGAAGACCAAAAAAACGATGGATGGACTGTGTGAAGGATGATATAATACTGAGATGACGAGGAATAAAGAATTATGGAAGAAAAAAACATGCTGCGCCGAACCCAAATACATTGGTATAAAGGCAGGAGAATGTGATGTATTCAAAATTAAATTTCGCAATAACTGTGCATCAAAAACAATAAATAAAGGGTGTAAAACACCTCTTAACGAAGCCAAAAGGCAATTGTTGTCCTCATCATTGCAATCATTTTTTTGTTCCACATCATACCTGGGAACCTTCTAGTTACGGAGATATTAGGGGTCAAAGTTACAACTTTTTGACAAGTTTTTTTTTTAAATACAAGTTTTTAATGTAAGATTTTACTTTAAACACCTTCACGACCCCCGTACTATCCATCCATCAGCACAATGTTTTGAGTTCTACCACAAAACATGGTTTTTCACCTCAAAAAATAAAGTAGTTTCCCAGCAATAATTTTTGCGTAAAGCTACATAGTTTGATGTACAGAATGCTTGGTTGACGGCTTCGTGATGAGGTCTTTTACGCCCTGTATATCAAACAGGATATTTTAATCTCCATTTAGAGATTATTGGTGGACATTTTGTCCACTAATAAAACTGAATTCCCAAAGTTTCGATTCGAAAACGAGACCGTAAACCGAATCGTCTGTCGAAAAATCCAAACTCAATTCTAAAGTAGGTCAGGATTCCTCTTTCCAATCACATGGATTGACAATACTGTAGCATCCATCTGAACAGACTGGTCCAAGTTCTCGTTTATTCAAATATCGATTGTGTCTGCTCCTAATTGTTTCAAAGAGCAGCTACTCTGAATTGTGTACGACTGCAGAATCTTTTAGTTGTTGTATTTGGTTAGGTTGAAATTGGGTTTCGAATTGTATGTGTTGTGTTAGACGTGTTGTTTCAGATAAAACGTAATACATATTTATTTATTAAAACAGATACTTGTTGCACTTACAGTTTTCGCCAGTTTTCAACTAAATAACTTTACTCGACTGATACTCGTCAATATCTAGTTATGGTTCCTGAGCAATCAGGGCGTTTAGTAGATTCATCGCCTGGGCTGTGCGCATATTGAGCAGTTTGGGTACGAATAGAGGGAGCCGTGAGTGCCCAGAAGTTTGTCAACATTGCCATGTTGGATGGCATTGCTGATTCTTTGACAAAAAAATAGGCCAGAGTTCACGAGAAGAGTCGACCAACCGCTTAGCGATGTCCCGAAATACCAGGATTCACAGGCCCCAGTGTTTCAACCCCAAAATGCTCAAACACATTACTACCAATTAATTACTGTATTTGCATTTTTATGAGGTTTTCAACACCTGCAGCATCCGCCACAGCACAGCCCACCGTTATTTTAACAATGAGCTAGTTTCCACTATCAATAAATTACAAATCTATTTAGTCCGTCAGTTAGAGTATTGGAAAACAATGGACACGTATTTTTTGTTTTTGTAAATCAATGAATATTGACAAAGATAAAACGCATCAAAACTCGGGACGTCAGAACGCACTAAAAATTATACCACGGCGTGACGTATTAAGAATTTTAAAAGAGTCGTATTTTCGTCAATTTTGGTTTATGTAACAAAAGAAAAAATACGGGACAAATATTTTTTGATGATCGACCTGACGGACTAAATAGATTTTTTCAGTTGACAAGCCTATTGTCTTAATTCTTACTAAGTTCCATGTAATATATTGTCCTCCATCGCAAAGTGTCCTTGAAGAAATTCAAAAGCAGATTATTGATACTGCTCCTCATTAACCCTTCTTTCTTGTCCGCAGTGTGAAGACGGAAGCAACATCCAACGGTGCGCTGTCTCGCCTGTACATAGCGAACGCTAACAGAAACGACTCGGGGAACTACACGTGTTCATTAGCAGACGTCGCCGCCTCCGCTGTGTCAGTGCATGTGCTGAGAGGTGAGATATCTTTCTATCTTTTTCTTTCTTTCGTTTTTTGTTTCTCATGACCGGCATCATCATGTGCCTAGCCTTTTCCTAACTATGTTGGGGTCGGCTTCCAGTCTAACCGGATGCAGCTGAGTACCAGTATTTTATATGAAACGACTGCCTGTCTGACCTCCACAACCCTGTACTGAGTAATACGATACCCCTTGGTAAGACTGATTGTCAGACTTTTTGGGCCACTGACTACCTGTAACGACTGTCAAAGATCTTTTTTTTTAGATTGTTATGTTTGGATGGTACTGTTTTATTTTACAAAATTTCTATACAATTATAAAATAAATGACTTATGACTTATGCTTACGAGTAATAATAGGGTCGCGTTGGTTACCCTTCGGGTACGGAACCCTAAAATGACGACGCTCGTCCGCGCGGTCGGGCGGTGAAGCGTATCTCATGTCGTATTGGCTTGTATGAAATCCGTTGATGCCAAATACACGTAAACCAACTGACCGCGCGGACGAGCGACGCATCGACAATACATTTGCTTCGTCACCTCCGTTCGACCGCGCGGACAAGCGGTGTTGTGTGAGATCACCTGTTAGACTAATTTGAAAGAAATAAACTTTTTTTTATCATGAATGTGAAAGAGCTTTAAGTATTTAATAAGAATGGTTCGTATTCTGTGAATTCTTCAACTCTTGGAATCTCTTGATGGATTAGACTATAACACACGTTGCCACCAACACCAAGTAGCATCTAAATGAACACCTGATTATTGGAATTTCAACTCTTGATACATGGCCGAAAGCTGAAAATCCAACAGAGCACTTTAACTTCGTCAAACATGGATGTCGCGTTTACTGAAAAACGAGCAAAACTTTATAATGATTTCCCTTTAACAGTGTTCTAGACTGAACGATATCTTATCGTTCAGTCTTACTTAAGCTGACGTTGTAGTATTTTCCAACTACAGCTATGTTTGAAATTAGTTAGTGCTAGTTAACGATTTCTGGAATCTGGGCTCTCTGCTAATTTATTTAAGGTCCAATTCTGTAAGCGAGCACAACCACAAACCGCCAAGTCACGAAATCGTTTTGACAGAACTACAACTTCAGTTGTTACCAATACTAAGTCGTAAATACAATCTAAGTTTTTCTTATTTCTCGATCATTGTGCTCAACATTATGAATGTTTGCTATGAAACGTGTCTCGAAATCGTGAAAAAGTTGGAGCCGTAGCAGAACCAACCTTACTGCAACAAAAATAAAGAACACGTGTCAAAAGAATTTCATTGCCCATTCCAAGGCAAAGATCTTCATGACTCCATGAACACTGATTCTCTCAATATCACTTTGCCGCACCTCCCCAAATAGAAATATCCCATGTGTACTCAACAAAAACAAAAAGTTTCTAAATTCTTTTTGGCATAAAAACCGAAAATGACCCCCATAAAATTACCCTTTTTCCTTCATTCGAATACAATTGAATAAACCCAACTCAAAACAATGTACAATCGGGTACAAAATTAAATGTACCCAATTTATTTTTTTAACATTCACAAATTGAACGACCAAATGAACCGAGTGAGTTTTGAATCTAATCTATTAAGATAGGGCTGCTTTAGATATTCGGGTCGGCAAGGTTGTGCCGAGCGGCATACTCCTATCGCAGCATCAACATCATTCTCGTGCCTTTATGCCAATTTATTTGGGGCGGCGCAGCATGTCTTCTTGCATATTTCTCTATAATTACAAGATTCATTTCATGCGTCACTTCTTTACTACCCATATCATCTTTAACACAATCTGTCAATCGTTTTTTTTATCTTTTCTTCTCTTCTCTTTCCAAATTCTAAAATGTAGATATTATGAGCCAACCCGAATAGATTCAATGACGGCAGATGCTGACCGGTTTTGGCCGATTTTTCTATAAAGAGTATCATAAGTCCATCTAGATGAGCCCGCCCAGAACTCAGCTACGACTACGAGTTTAGCGCTATCACTACATACACTAAAGTCTATCAATTCCCATAGTGTGCAGGCATCTGAGCACACAGGATACAATATCAGGTGTCTCATTCTGTACCGAACAGCACTAAATTTGCATGAATATGTGTTACTAGCCGATCGAAAATCTTTCGCTCAGAGATTGAATTTTCCAAAATCCTTTTTAATGGATGTTTTCGTCGTTATAGCTATCTGTATGCCAAAAAGCCTGATCAGACCTGTGATTAAAACTGTGTGTCAGTCAAGGTAAATGAGTTTTAAACCCCGACCAAAAACTGGGTGTTTTAATAATTATAAAAAAGGTTAAAAAAATGTGGTAAATGATTATTATGACCTATGTCTATATCACTATTTGGGAAGTTTATACATCCCGAATCGAAGCATTTGAGAATACGGGGCCTGGTAGGCTTAATTGTGCCACAAATACTACGGACCCATGTAAAATACTAGTATTCAGCTGCATCCGGATATACCAGAAGCCGACAGCAACATGATGAGGCAGACGATGAAATATTACCGACCCGAAACGTGCCGACCCGAACCAGTGTATACCACCCTTTACATACACATTCCAACGACCAAATGAACCAAGCGAATGTCGAATCTAATCTATTGAGTTACTGAATCGATTTTAACTGAATTTTCTTCATTCGAAAGAATTTGTGGAAGATGGATCGACGCTTTTATATTCGTAATGCGTCTTCGCTGTGACAGGGATTGACAATATAATGTACCATTCGAAGTTAGCGTTGTGTAAAATGTGTTTAGGTACATTTAGGTGTTGATGGTAAATATTTATGAGCATGTGATTGAGTCATTTTGTCGGTAATATTGCATTTTTGAAGTAAAAACTTCTTTAGGCGCGTTGAGCACTTTTTGGGTGAAGGAAAAATATTGAACTCATCGTCACGTAACGTAACGTGCGGTCACGCTTCGTAGTCGTTCGTAGCACTCGTAGCATCAGCTACAGCGTAGCACCATTTAAGCATGCCCGGGGCATAACCAGTGCTACGACTGGGGAGGGGCCTGTCTACTTTTTGTTTTCACTTCTATCGGCAGTCCCCAAAGACTGCTCCAATTTTTTTTTCGGGTTTTCTTTTGTGATTCCATCCTGTATGTTAATACGTTATTGTTTATATCGCACTTTCGTGCTAGGGCTTCACTCAAATCTAAATAAAATAAATAATTAAAAAAATCAAAAACCCGACTGCAAAAAAGATAATTTTAAAGTGATGCACTGAAAAGACCAAAACGAGATTTAGAATAGAAAACAAAATTAACGTAAACTCTATTACCTAAACACTCTTGAACAGACTATATTTATGAGCTGAAAGATTAATTTTCTATCGGTATATAATTTGCAATTGGGTCCCGCCTGCTACAAAATTTCAAACAGCTATTTAGGGACACTTGGCTTTTTAAAAACAATATAACGATATCTTAACTGTCGAAATCCATCTAGCCGTTTGGAAGATACCGAGGTAATAAAGAAATTTACAAACAAGATACCCGCGAAAAACATAACCCTTCTTTGGCAGTCGGGTAAAAAACTTATAAAATAATAATTAATAAGAATATAATAATAATTTGTATTATTTGATTATTTTAATTGATTTTTTTAATTGTGTGTTTATAATTTGTATTTGTATTTTGTATTTGTAAAAGCACGTTATTCCGAAATCCTAAAAGGAACCAATATTCACAAGTCATCATCATAATCATCATCGTTTTCTTGCCCTTATCCCAATTCATTTGTGGTCGTCGCAGCATGGCTTCTTCTTCCATACTTCTCTATCACTCGTCACCTCATCAGACATCTCCTTTCTTGCCATACCATCCTTGAGACAGTCCATCTATCGTTTATTTGGTCTTCCTCTACTCCTAAACCCATCCACATCTACAGCGTTTGTTTTCAATGAACAGTCAAAATTTTAAATTAAGTTCTAGATATCAAACCAAAAGTGCATTTTAAATATTATTGTCAAAAAATATAAAATAAAATAATAGCTTTCATTTGAAAATGTCCTAAATCGAACCTAGTGGGAATCAATGCACTTGTGTGCGTGCATGCACCGCTAAATTTATATGTGTGCTAACTGCTACCTATCTAGGTTGTTGAACTGAATTGTGCTGTTGCTATATCCACACGTCCGCTTTTTAGTGGTGGGCAGGAATAAAATTGTATTAAAAAAAATGTTTTTTTTTCATTATATCAAAAATATTATCGATTCTAAACCATCTCTGAAAATTTGGCCAGTCATTGAAAACTACTACACTACACTACAACAGCCCATAACGTCCACTGCTGGACATAAGCCTCTCCCATGATGGGAGGAATTTGCCGTAATCTCCACGCTTGGCAGGCGGATTGGAGATCGCAGTGATGAAAGACTAACAGAAAACGCTGCTGTCCATTCTCTGGTCTACGGAGGCGCAAGGTGTTCTGCCTCAGACATAAATATAATCAAGTCAACGAATTTTCTATGTAGTTTCCTTCAAACCAAAACTAATAGAACAGGTAACACTAACTACTAAAGCTACGACCATGTTAACCACAAATATAATATCATATCGTATGTTATACCGGATATAACTAGTTACTTCCAGTTTCCGGGACAGTGGACGTGTCTAGAGGAAATGTTAGCTATGGGTATTATTACGTCATCTGTTCTTGTAAGGCTGCGTCCTCACAAGTCCCTTCAGTGTTTTTACTTCTGAGATCTACAAGCCAAAAGCAACTTTGCAGTAATGAGAATGAAGATCACTGTTTTGTGGTCAGTCAAAAAAAAAATTACTGAAAGGCTGTAAAACAAGACACAAAACAGTTATCATTCCAACTTACACGTAGCACCTTTGATTTATTACTTTTTTTTTTCATCCAACTTCCAAAAAGTGGAGGTTCTCAATTCGACTGTACATTTTTTTGTGTTTGTTACCTCAGAACTTTCGACTGGGTGAACCGATTTTGATGATTTTTTTTTATTTTAAAGGTGGTGCTTTCCGTGTGGTCCCATTAAAATTTTGTTAACATCTGATGATATAGGTACAATGGAACTCTTCAAAAATAGACGGCAAATCTGCCGTAATTGCTGCAATCACTTGGATGTTTATTTTTTATACAACATTATGACGTAACATCACGCCTGTATACTCTGAGGGATCTCACACTGATGTGTACAATACACCCAGATTTTGACAGGTATGTTAAGTTGGCGCGTTCGTGTTCCGCGCGCTCCTCAAAGAGATTTCAGCAAAAGGAAGGGGTCCGCAAGGTCCCATTTTCTGTATCTCAATCAATCAATTGAGCTACTCAGCTATCTATATTATCGTATCCCACTGTTGGACAAGGCTAATTACAATTTGAGCCGCAACCCCATGTAGTCCGCTTTCTTCCTATACCAAAAAACTTTTTAAGGTCGTTTACCTATCTCGGGCACCTCGCACTAGCCTTACCTAGTTTCAATGACATCAATTCGCTGTCGATTGAAAATTTCATCAGTGTTGTCGTTCAACAATCCTTAATCATCAATCGTGACCTCACTTTCCATGCGATCGACATTGACCAAAACATCGCAGCGACGGCAAATAGGCTTGTGTCCTGAAAAAATCTAATTAGTACGTCAGTTAGATTATAAAAAAATATTTGACACATATTTTTTCTTTTGTAACGTAAAGGAGAGAGGAGTGGAAGGCTATGGGGGAGGCCTTTGCCCAGCAGTGGGACAATATAGGCTAATAAAAAAAAAAAAAAAAAAAAACGTAAACCAAAATTGACGAAGATACGACGCTTTTAAAATTCTCATTGCGCTGTGCTATAATTTTTAGTGCGTTGTGACGTCACAAGCCCCCACTCTCGAGTTTTCATGGGTTTTATCATTGTCAATATTCATTGATTTACAAAAACAAAAAATACGTGTCCATTATTTTTCAATACTCTAACTGACGGACTAAATAGATTTGCAATTTATTGATGGTAGAAACTAGCCTATTGTCTCAATGTAAAATCACCCTTACAAAAATGCTCACTACGATTCCTCGTCTATTTCTCTTAGTAGCAATTTCTACTTATAATCGTCTGTTGGTATATTTTCTTCGCGTGTTGCTTTCATAAATTTTTCATTCCAAAGGATTATTGGTCCGCTGGTCATGCATTTGATGTTAGAAATGTCCACTCCGTTAGAAATATTTATCCGTTTATCTGGTCAACTGGAAATGACTAGTTCTGTATTTTATAATTATATTCTTCATTTCTTAGGGTTCCGTTGCCTATTGGCAACATTGGAACTTTTATAATTTCGTCATAATTATAATCCCACCTATGGAATCCTTTAGTGGGTGTGGTTCAATACGCATTTGGCCGATTTTACATATACCTTTAAGCTTTGTTTGTTTCAAAGCTTTGTAAAACCATTTTGTTTTTTTGCATTTTTTATCACCCTTTGAGGAGAATTTCCAGCCATTTGTTCTAAAACATTTCATCCAAATACCGAAATAAAACATTGACTAGAAAAATGTATAAAAGTTTTTAAACGTAAATAATAATAATTTGTACCTATGCCCAAGTGGCTGATCATGGAATGAACATTATTAGTATGTAATAAACACCTGAAAGAAAGAAAAAAAGAAAACATGTTAATTCGGCACATGCCATAAATGCACACAACAAAAAAAAAAGTAAAAACAAAAGAGTAAACTTAAAACTAGGTACACAATAAAAACTTAAATCGAGACAGAAAAAATGAGATAATATTGTGTGTCTCACGGCTGCGCCAAATAGGTACAGTTCAGCAAACTGCCGAGCATCTAGTGCCCGACGCTGGTTTTCAACTGGACCTGAGATGGTGATGTGACGGACGTAAAACAGTTTTGTTCTTTGTGTTATAGGTATGTGTAATTGTGTGTCATGTATGAATAGACACTTAAATAGAATAAATTAGTGTGCAAAATAGTAACAAATAATAATATAAAACTACATGATTAATAAAAAGTGCAAGACAAAACAAAAACAAAAGGCACTCAAATAAATGAAATGGACGCATAGAAACAAACCGGTTTAGCAAGTTCCCAACTTGTGATCGCATAGAGCACTTCGTCGCTCAATACGCTGCAAGCAGCCGAGTGCAGTGGACTCATATTATTATCAATTTGTTAGAAGTTAACGGACTAATTTGTAAATGTGATGGTGATATTGAACCCTGCATGTATCACAAATAAACGATTTGATTTCATCATCATCATCATAATCATCAGCCTATTAATGTTCCCACTGATGGGACACAGGCCTCCTCTCTATGAGAGGGAATGGGCTATAATCCACCATGCGGGCCCAGTGCGGATTGGTACATATCACATGTCTTCGAATTTTTTGGTTCTAGGACAGCCGGTTTCCTTACGATGTTTTCCTTCACCGTTTTGAGCTGTGGTGATGAATTAAATTACACAAAGTAATGCGCCTGTCTGGGCTCGACCCACGACTTACTGTTCGTAAGTCGGGGCCGCCACCACTGGGCCACCGCCGCTCTCGATTTCGATTTGGTTTATAAAAACAAAAATAAATTACGTAAATGATAAATTCAGTAAAATTGTAATGGGTATGAGAAGACCCTTCACAAACCCTAAATAAACTTTTCAGCCATGGAGTCTGGATTTGTGCTCGGTTGATGGCAATAAGCACGCCCCCTATAACATAACTGATAACTGGCGAAATGTGGGTGTAGGTACTATTAGGTACAGTCGTGGTCTTTTCCGCCTGATCAGTAATATTCTTTTTGCTTTATCATGCAGGCGTCGAGCCACGCCCCCTTAAAGTTTAGGCCTATTTGGGAAATGACAACTTTGGTGCGCAAAATAACAATAACTCTCGTTTGGCGTACGTCGTCAGTGCGCTCGACCGATCGGTATCTTTTCATTCATTATTTCTACATAAATTTAATGGGGCGGGGCTAGAGAGTGTTTCTATGTTGTAAGTGCAAGCGAAAATTAGCTTAGTGGTGATCAGGCGGGAGTGTCCTCGATAGTAAACCTCTTCCCAAACTTTTTGGGATTTCAGGCATTAATAATTTATCTAATGCATTTCTCAGTAGCAGCCGTCACGTCTGGATTGGTGCCCGGTTGATGGCAATAGGCTGACCCCTTATAACATTGGACTTAAACATATAACTGGCAAAATGTGGGTGTACCATTAGGTAGACCTAATACCAATACCTAACCCTTCGAGGTTTACAAGCGTGATGTAACGTTATTTATGACGTCATGTCGGTTTCCTCACGACGTTAGAAAAATATTGTTACTGTTATATGACTTTATGATGACTAACTAAACCATTATTTCTTTCACAGGCGAAAACCCGTTAGCGATGCAACGAGGCAGCGCAGCTGGCTGCTCCGATTCATTGCTGGCTATATTCGTCGCGTTCATCAGCTGACACTTAGCCGGCGCGTCTTGGACGCGCAACACTGTGTAAATTTTAGTCAACAATTACTATGTTCGTAAACGCTAGAGTAATCTTTCACAGTCGAGATTTACTTGCGGTTGTATTTTGAGACTTGTCGCCTCTTTGTAAAAGCCTCTTTTGAGTTTTTTTTTGGGTGTTTGAAAATTCTAATATCAAGCGGGAAATTAATATAAGATCAAATTAAATGAGCTGTCGGTACATGATAGATGTGATGGATAATTATAAAAATCGAGTGTTTTTTTTTGAGGAATGTTTTTAGAAAAATCCTGTTTTTTTTTGTTTATATTCCACCACTCCTGTGAAGTTAAATGACATGAAAATTGAAACCTAATAACTAAACTATCTGCAGTCGTTGACATAAAAAAAATCCCCTATAACAATCAATTTAATTTTTTTTATTTTTGTGTTTAGTTTGATACCCATTACGTCTCTTAAGTTTCTATAGCTAATTTAATTTGACCCTCTATAATCAAAATGGTGAACTCACATACTGGTTTTTCATCCAAGTCTCCTAGTAGAAAAGCCGTAACGAGGCAGACAGAATTGAGGTCAAACGAATGCGATTCCAACACACTTCTCTAGATTCTTCCATTTCCACAGAAGGATTTCACGACGCCATTTCTAATTTGAAAGATATATTATTTTTTGCGGAATTTATTCCTTCTTTAAGTAGTTTATCAAGAAGTCCCAGCAGAAAAATTGCTTCAAGGAGTTTATTTTACCCCATTTAATTACTTTTTCATGAAACATCATGGATTGGGTTGTAAATTAACGACGAAAGTTGTATTGACGATTTTAATTATTATAAAAGAGTCATCATCACCTGCCTAGCCTTTTCCCAACTATGTTGGGGTCGGCTTCCAGTCTAACCGGATGCCGCTGAATACCAGTATTTTACATGGAGCGACTGCCTATCTGACCTCCACAACCCAGTTAGTACCGGGTAATACGATACCCCTTGGTTAGACTGGTTGTCAGACTTTTTGGGCCTCTGACTTCCTAACGACTGTCAAAGATCTACAAATGACAGCCAAGACCAACGGCTTAACGTGCTTTCCGAGGCACGGAGGAAACCCGGTATGTAATGGGTGGTCACCCATCCACAGACCAACCTAGGCAAGCACGGCCTAACCTAACGAGCGACTCGAGCGGCTGTTATTATTTAGCCACGAGCTCATCGAAAAAATACGCGACTCACAGCTCAAAAAATGACTCTCGTTTGGCCTCACCCTGCGTACCAAGAAGTCCCAGCAGAAAAATCACTTCAAGAAAAGAATTATGACCGTTGACATTGACAACAACTCTCAGTCGTAAAAAAAGTATTCAAAGGCGCTCTTCGACTGTCTCCGTCCTCAAGATTCATACAGTTTATAGCCTCAGCCGGTAACAGGGGAATCTTTATAGCCCGTTTTATAGGCCATCGCTTTCACGCACGCATCCATGCATCGCATATTAAAGATTTCCACACGCGTTACAGCCGCAAGTTTCAACAAAGTAATGACTTGTCAAATTTTATTTATTGCCCATAAAGTGTGGGTTATCTAAATGTGATTTGTCGATCGGGTGCTTAATGTGTATGTTCATAGTTTAGTTCGAATTTATGGGCAGATTTTAGGGTTAATTTTTTTATGGGCCTCTTAGTATTTGTTAGTTCCATGAGGAGTCCTAGGCAAAGGAAGATAGATACCTGATTGAAAAGTCAAAACTGTTTGGATTGTCATAAGCTACCGAAATAGTATATTTTGAGACAAGTGGGGAAACTTTGTCAATGCAACCGAGCCGGAATCGCACCCAAGCCGTAGGCGAGGGTATTATGGAGCCGAGGACTGCAGTCACAAATGCCCACGTGAATCAAACGACGTCTTTCAATACACTTACGAAGAAATAAAATACCAGAATCCAAAATCCGAAACCTATGACCATTTTCACACGGATAACTGCCGTTTTTCAATCGAAACAAGAAATTTGATTTAGTTGGTACTGTGCAATCAAAATTCGTACCTACTAGATCGTGGAATATATTCCAATCACACTCACAGTATTCCAATTATTTAGATTTCGTAGTATCAAGTATTGGAAGGCTTCTGTGGAAATCGTATGGAACGTGATCGAATCCAAAATTTTCCATGATTTATGTGACTTATAATGAATGTGGATTTTTTTTCCAAGACTTATGTTGTAATTGTGTATTTGTATGTCCCCAGCCGTACCCGATCGGGTACGGTACATTGTTATTTTAATTGTGTCTGTAATTGCGGGTATTGAAGAGCTACGAGGGTACATTCTGAAAGTTGGCATTGTCATAAAATTAAATGACTATCAAATATTTTGCGTAAAATACTTGAAATGATAGAATATTGTGACATTAAGTACATTTTTAGGCAAGATGTGCAAAAAAGCACTTGGAGCTTCCTATGTTTAATTTAAACTTTAGCTGTTACAAGATCTTATCAAGTGTGAAATATTTTTGCTATTCAAAATCAATATTTTAGTGCAACACAGTGTTATTGGATGGACTGTGTGAAGTTTTTCAATACACTTTCTTCGTAAGTGTATTGAAAAACGTCGTTTGATTCACGTGGGCATTTGCCACTGCAGTCTTCGGCTCAATAATACCCTCGCCTGCGGCTTAGGTGCGAATTCCGCCTCGGTTGCAATGATAAAGTTTTCCCACTTGTTTAAAAATGTACTAGTTCGGTAGTTTATGTCGATCCAAACAGTTTTGACTTTTCAATCATGATGATATGGCAAGAAAAAAGGTGTCAGATGAGACCATGTCTTTTTCTATTACTCGTCATCTGACGAGTAATAGAAAAAGACATGGTGCGCCAACCCCAAATAAATTTTGATAAAAGCAGGATAATAATGTTGACGGAGCAATATTTCATACTTTAATTTTGAAATAGTGATTAATAAACTAATCAAAACGGAGGAACATTTAACAAATACCTGCGATTTTGTCAACTTTCAGATTGCACAGCTTTAGGATTTTCTTTTTTTTTTTAAGTGAAAACTTCTAAGCGCGTTGAGTACTTTTTGGGTGAAGGAAAAACATTGAACTCATCATCACGTAACGCAACGTGCGGTCACGCTTCGTAGCACTCGTAGCATCCACTACGGCGTAGCACCACATAGGCATGCGCGGGCGGGGCATAACCAGTGCTACGGCTGGGGCGGGGCCTGTGTACTTTTAGTTTTCACTTCTATCGGCAGTCCCCAAAGACTGCTCCGATTTTTTTTTTCTTTGTACAGTCACGTGCACCAATATGTATTGTTATATATTGTTATATTTCATATTGTTAGATTTTACTAAATGTAACAATATGAAAATTTAAACAGAACTGTTGGAGAAAAACTATTTTAAAAGTTGCTATTTGTTTACCTAGTGGTGTTCGTGATTACACAGTATATGAGTTCCAAAAAAAAAACATCTATCATGTAATATTCTTAGTAACTGAGTTTTCAAACACCCCACAAAAACCTTTAGCTTCACAACATTCAAAACTGCCGTTACTTTCCCAATATTTTAGGAAACAAAACGAAAGTATTGTAATTTGTAGTCATTAATTCTCATTTTACTCAAAGTTCAAAAAGTTTTTCATACGAAAAAATAAATAACCGGGAAGTCATTAAAAGAACATCCGCGGGCAATTCTGACTGCACGTTCTCTTAAAGTATTAAAATTCTAAATGATAAAAATGTTACTTTAAACTCTATTCCCTAGCATTTTAAGTTGGTTGTCGGTTGTTTGAGTTTCCTTTTGGCTGACACTTTAAGTTTTCAAAGAAAACTAAAAAGTATACTGTTGAAGTTTGGTTTTAATAAAAAATATGAATCAGGTACCGTCGACTGTTGTTATTCTGTATTTTATACAAGATCTTATGACTGTTTTTTTTATTATGATTTTAATTTAAGTGCCCTTCAAAAAGGTTGTATAAACTAGAATTACTTTTTGCAGATTCGAATTGCGTGTTTCATAACACGCAAAATAAAAATAAACTTCCTTTTGGTACAATTTTTATTTACATTGCTTTACAGTTCTTATGGCGCTTAGATGACATTTTCTGTGAAAATTGTAATGAAAAATAAAATGGCGGAGTAATTTCAAATTTAAGGTAGGTACAAACACAAAACTGCTATACGAAGTCGCATCGTAGAAGTCTACGAGCTCGCATCGCAAAAAAATATGACTCGATTAGCTTCGCACATCCGAACTAAGGAAGGAAAACACCCTGCCGCGCGAAATCGCATCACTGTAATTCGCATCACAGTTTTCTGTAATGCGAATTCACATGGCGTCGATTCGCAGTTTTGTGTTTGGACCCAGCCACGTGCCAAGAAAACCACGCAACACTATACACGAGTCTTATGTCTCCTGAATGACATTTGAAAAATAGTTCTTGAAAATGTAGCAAAAAAACAAAATGGCGGTTTTTAGTTCCAATTTTGAAAAAGTCAACATATCCAAATACAAGTAAAGACCTAAAGTGTGAATAAATTCACAGAGGACCCGAAGAAAACCAAACGGTAAAGTAATTTTTTCTTTAGTTGATCTAAAACTGGAAGAGGATAATAACGTTTGACGACAACTGTACAGACGCCAAGCACATCAAGCTATTATACCCAAAACTGACATATTTTCCCAATCAAGCTTGAACCTAATGCTTTAGAGTTAAAGTTTTTATTATTTATTTATTTTTAAATGAAAGTTTACAAAAGTCTTAAATTTATTACAATGCCCCACAAAACCGTTTTCACGGTTTGTCTGCGGGAACGGAACACGAACGGAACATGATTACATGATATCGGAACGGAATAACTACTTTAACTACAGTAAGTACATAAATCTATTATAATAATTACTTACTTAACTAGTTACCCATATTATTATGCTCTCACTCAACAGTCTGTAAACCACTTTCCTAAGAAGATGGTTTACAGACTCATAAGAAAGAACTGCTTAAGTAATTTGGCGAATTTGCCTTTTATTTTGTGACTTCTTATGTCAGCAGGCAATCGGTTGAGAAGATAAGGTACTCTTTTATCAAGCTGTAAATCTAGTTGGAAATCTATTAATAGAAATTCGACAGACTGTAGTGGTTTGATGTGCTCGCGTATGTTTCTGAACTGTTACGAAAAATATAATTTTGTTATATAAACGTGGAAACATATTTCTCCTAAATTATGTAACCCTAAAGATATAACTGAACGTTTTCCAATATCAAAAGGTAATCGAATGATAATATTAAAAAGCAGAAATTGATTCTCCGCGGTTTTTCTACAAAAAATATTCGCCATTTTTTTTTTCTGTAGGCTTAAAGAAACATGACTAGGCTATTAACTACATGATAAATTGTGGCTAGACTAATATGATCGATGCTTCGGAGAAATTCTGGGTCTATTATTTATTTCTTGGAAAATATTTCATCAGTAAGATGTTAGTTTGGTTAACTTATTACGATACTATGTCGGCTTCTTGGTGGTATTCATAATTATGTTTACGATTGACGTGAGTTCTGATGAGGTTTTCTTTCGGGAAAAAATGACTACAGAATTTCATTTTAAAGGAATAATTTTCAAAAATCTTTCTTAGGAGCTCATTTCGTTTTACAGCATGTGTCAGAAAGTTATGGTCATATTTAAGGGTGTGGTATGGACTATCAAACTTAAGGCGACTATAGGAGATAAATTAACAACTCTATTTGTGGTGGTTCAAATTCAGCTTGCACTACAAAGTGGTTGTTACGTCAGTCATTGCGGGCCGAATAGTGCGAAATGAGTGGTTTTTTGAGATTTACAAAAAATCTATTGATTGAACTAAACAAATAAAACACTATCATGCTAATATGTTTAACATGTTGTTTGTAGAATTGTTTGCCAAAAATCAGAATCATCATCTGCCTAGCCTTTTCCCAACTATGTTGGGGTCGGCTTCCAGTCTAACCGGATGCAGCTGAGTACCAGTATTTTACATGGAGCGACTCAAAAATCAGAATGATCGCATGAATTTTAGTATGGTTTTTACTCCTTACAAGATTTTATTAGAGATAAATTTGAGATTTTTTTATCGAGTAAAATTAATTGTATTATGTTTTCAAAACACTATCAAACTAGCATATATCCTAAAGAATATCATATATTTTTCTGGTTTTGTTTATTGCAGTAAATACTACAATAAACAAAACCACTACTACTACTTACTACTACTTGGAACTTTTGGGCATTATAAAACTCGCGTTTAGCTCCTGTAGTTGCCTTAATAACTTTCAGCATGGGACCAACATTGTAACTGCGAAAAAAAAATGTAAAACAACAACAATGTAAAATTGATACTTGATATAACTTTTGTGAGACACCAGAACAAACTGTTTTATTTTGATGTCCGTGTTTATAAAGGGTGTAAAACACCTCTTAACGGAGCCGAAAGGCACTTCTACTCCTCGTCATTGCGATATTTTTTTATTGTACACCATACCTTCTAGTTACAGAGATATTGGGGTTCAAAGTTCCAAATTTTTGACAAGTTTTTTTTTTAATACAAGTTTTTGATGTAAGATTTTTACACCTCCATTACCCCCGTATTATTCAATTCATCCATCAGCACAATGTTTTAAGTGCGTTACATTGAGTTCTACGACAAAACATGATTTATCACTCCAAAAAAAAAGTCGTTTTTTAGCAATAATTTTAGCTAAAGTTACTTAATTTGGTGTACAGAATGCTTAGTTGACGGCTTCGTGATGAGGTCTTTTACACCCTGTATATAAAACAACACCTTTCTGATATAATAATTCTGTAGGTATAAAAAACTTGCTCTAGAAAAAATACTAAGCAACTACAGTACAGTACTTTCACAATTTTATGTCTTGTGACTGAGATTGTAGAGCTACATTTAATTTCATCTTTATTTCAACAATTCAAAAGTGCCGATAATTGGCTTTCTTGAAATAAATTCTTTGATTTTGATTTTACTCCAGACAAGAATTACTTCAGGTAAAAATTACAAACTTTCAGCCTGTCGAAAATGTTGCGACCTGTACATAAATAAATAAATATAAATAAATATCGCTGGACTGCTTTTTTTTCGCAGTTATAATGTTGGTCCCATGCCGAAAGTTATTAAGGCGACTACAGGAGCTAAACGCGAGTTTAGCACATAAATAAATATATTTAGTACTTAAATAAATAAATATCGCTGGACATTACACACAGTGACATCTAGTGCCACACTAAGCAACGAGGCTTGTGTCGTGGATACCAGATAGTTGATATAACATAGATACTTTTTGTTTGTAAATACATAGGTACTTATTATACATGTCGGGTTGTCAGGATTTTATTTCGCTAGGCTCGAGCTTATGTGGGCTGTAGACAGGTTTCATGCTATGAAAACACACTGGATTCGATACACTATTTTATTTCTCATTGCACGGTTCGGTATGGTAGTTTCCATGGAGAAGAACCGGCAAGAAACTTCATGGTTACTCTTTTCAAACAGATACACTGAGTCTAACAAATTACTTGAAATTACACTTTCACACATTAACACTGGGCACAATGAATCGGGTACAGTTTCAAGACGTCTTAACTCCGCTGCGATCAGACATAGAATGTCCGCCTCGCCGCGTGGTGTTAACATCAGGACTCTGTAGAAGCCGCCATGGTGGGGTAGACTGGCAAGTAGGTCGCGTGATGTCACCACTGGCGCGCTTTCGGTATATTTGCCCTTCCGTACTCATGACCGGATCCGACATACATATGAACATCCATGACTCGGAAACAAATGTCCATGCTCATTACACAAACATTTGCTCCAACCGGGATTCAAACCCGAGACCCTAAGAACGTAAGGCAGCCTCACTACCGCTGCGTCATTCGAGTCGTCACATGAATATACAACACCAGTATCAGTACTTTTCCACATCTTTATTAACAAAACAAGATTGATCACATTTATGTTCGTATAAATGCGAGTAGGTACATCATTTATATATTATTTACCCGTGTTCCGTATAGACAGTGTAATTTCACTTCCCCTGCCGGATACGGCTCATTAAGCTAATCACCTCCCTAATCCGATGTGTTTGTAGGTATTTTATTTACGTTTAGAAGGTTTTACGTGTATATTTGTTTAATGAAGCAATCAGTAGTGAAAATGGTATGGAATGTAATCTGCTTGCTAGACAATGTTATTTAAATTCATTTTGTTCATTAAAGGTAAATGCATAAGTAGCCAATCCAGATTTAAATGCACAGAATTTTAAACGAGAATTGTATATTGCACAATCAAGAATAATGCTAAGGAACAGGGTTTTAAAATTCAATCTCTAGATGATAATATGTAAATATCGCTGGACATACAGTGCCATCTAGTGCCACACTAAGCAACGAGTCTTGTGTCGTGGACATCAGATAGTTGATATACTACATAGATACTTTTGTTTTTAAATACATACTTATTACATAACATCCATGACTCAGAAAGAAATATCCTTGCTCATCACACAAACATTTGCTCCAACCGGGATTCGTACCCGGGACCCTAAGAACGTAAGGCAGCCTCACCACCGCTGAGCCATTCGGGTCGTACTAAGTTGGTCATAATAAACTGGGGAATAAGATACCCCCTTTTTTTTCAGTCAGACTTTAACTGACTAAAACCCATCCATGTTCTTTTATCGCCCTTTGTGTTCCGGGGCCACGGTATCTCATAATACGATACCCCTTTTTTTCTTTTTTTTTTCGGATGGGAAATCATCAAATGACTTCTCCCGCTCTGGGCGGAGCAGGAGGGAGTGTCAGACTTGTACTGACTAAAACCCATCCATGTTCCTTCATCGCCCTTTGTGTTCCGGGGCCACGGTATCCCTTCATCGCCCTTTGTGTTCCGGGGCCACGGTATCTCTTTCGAACAGTCCCGCAACCCAAAACGATACCTCTTGATAATACTTTTTGTCAGATTTTCGAGGCACTGGCTGCCTGTAACGACTGTCAAAGACCAACAAATGACAGCCAAGACCAACGGCTTATCGTGCTTTCCGAGGCACGGAAGAAACTCGGTATGTAATGGGTGACCACCCATCCACGAGTAACCTAGGCAATTGCGCCCTTAATCTGAAGATAGAGCCGTGCGGTTGTTATTATTTAATCACTAGCACTTAGCACGCGACTTCGTCCGCGAAAATTGTGATAGCTTGGCAAATTTGCATGATATCAATATAATTTATAGCCTTATGTTACTCAATATTAATGTAGCTTTCTAACGGCAAAAGCATTTTTGAAATCGGTCCAGTAGTTTTTAAGTTTAAGAGCCTATACTACCTCAGATTAGCAACTCTATTTGTGGTGGTTCAAACTTCGTTTGTAATACTGTTAGAATAACGTTCTAATCAGCTTGCACTACAAAGCGGTTGTTACGTCATTATAAAATCAAATTTTCGTCTTTTGGAAAAAATAAATAACATAAGACCTGCTTTATAGTTAGTTCAGTTAGTATGCAAAGTTTCATGATCTAATTTGAAGTACTTTTTGAATGCCAGCGGTTTATTGTTCAATTTGGAGGTAACTTTGGGAATTTTTTTTATCGCGAAAATTTTATGAAATCGTGTTTTCGCCAAATATAAGTCCTCAACTTTACCATATATTTATTTCAAAATTAATGCTGCAGTATTTTAGGCGTAACGGAGGATCATGCTAAGCCATTTGAGGTAATATAGGCCCTTAATCGTTATATATTATACAAAAATACAAATCTTTTCTCTTTAGAATATTAGTGTAGATATAGATAACCTCCTGCTAGCTTATGGCTATATTATTTTTGTTATTTAATTTCTGCTTGTAATTGAAAATGACCAAAGTTATTCTTATCAGGAAATGTTCGACGAAATAAACAATGAACGTGTTAACATTATTACCTATAAATTAACTTCGACCAACCGCAATTTTATCGGCTTAAATTCAGTTGAAATTATCGGTTAAATAATTTAAAATGTCAACCAAAACCGTTGACAGGAATATTAAATACACCACATATCAATAAAGTAATGACGTCACGAAATTGTTCACAGTATAGTTCGTTTACGTCTGACAGCAGTAAACCAACAACAGCTTTATGGTTTTGAGGATAAAGATCACTGTTGTTTGACAGACTTGTCAGTGGTAGCAACCTTCATCACCTACATAGCCTTTTTACCTACTATGTCGGGGTCGGCTTCCAGTCTTACCGGGTACAGGTGAATATTAGTATTTTACATGGAGCGACTGCCTATCTGACCTCCACAACCCATTTAGTACTGGTTAAAACGATACTCCTTGGTATGGATACAGACTTCTTGGGACCATTGACGACCTGTAATCAAATAGCAGCTTTATTGTAAAATTTATAAAGATCACTGCCATTTGGCAGTGATGCTCAATCAGAAGTAAAATAAGTCTGAAAAAAACAGGTCAGTTATTAGTTTCACCCTAAATATTTGTAATATATTTTATTAATATCTCGCATCTGCGTAGACGAATGCTAGTTTTAAGAAAAGGCTTGAATAAAAACTGAGAAATCTATACTAATATTTTAAATGATTTCCAGCCGTGTACTAGATCATGAAACTACTATGACGTCAATATCTTTTCTACAAAAACACATAATTGTTTTATTTTCCATCAGAACTCATCACTTTTGTCTCCACCATGATTATTTGACCTAGATATTTAATTTGTTTAAAAAATTGCCTTATTCAACAATTTTGAGTAACGTTCGTTGTTTTGGTGAAATACGAAACCTTAATTTAAAATGTGTTTCGCAGTACTCAGTAGGTACGCCTTTGTATATTTTGATGAGTAAATAAATATCTTTCCAACGCAATTACATTCCAGGAATATGTATTAACAACGCTACGATGTCTAACAAAAACAAATTTTATTTAATATTCATAGCTTTTAAATAATAAACGAAATTGAAAAGGTATAAGCAAAATAAATTAAGATGCACAGTAATAGACAATCAAAGACAGCGAATAGAAGTGACAATCGATTTCATAGTATTTCGACACAGCAACAACACCAACTTTCAGACACAATTGACATTATTTACTTTTCGATAGCTTATGTCATGTCACTATCATAGTTTCTGATAGAATATCTCGACCTTCTGGTTTCATAAGAAATGAAAAACAAAAGAACAATATGATATAGGTACACACTCCTGGACTAACTTTTGATGTCAAAGACAGATAAAAGATAAAAGCTCTACACGTTTACTGACAATATATTATTTTACTGGATACACAAACTCACTCATTTTCTGGATACGTTAACAAACAAAAAAACATGGCTTTGTAAATGAAGCTTTGAAAAAAACATGCTAAAAATATAAAATTATAGTAGTATGTACGAAGATGAATAATGTCCATTAAATGTACTTATTTTTTCTGACACATTGGTGAAAGTCTCCATGTAACGGCTGTAAATGACGGTCGTGAATTTATTAAGCCTAAGCTTAGCTCCACTTTTTGTAAAAAATATCACGGATAACTTAGCGTACCTATGCAGAATTTTAGTTCTAAATTTGAATCATAAATGTCACTGCACTCTTAAAACGGTAAAGGGGAACATCACGTCCTGATATCGACGTGTCCTAGAACCAAAATTTCGACTAATTGAAACCCGCGAACCCGCACTGAATCCATTGTGGATTTCGGCCCAATACCTCTCAGAGAGAAAGAGGCGTTCTATGTCCCAGCACTGGGAACATAATACAGAAGCGAAACTGACGAAATTAATAAATTGACGAGGTAGGGAAACTGACCAGTGTTAAGGGAACTCAGTGGAACATCGACGCACAAATATTTTTTTCATGTTTTCAGTACATTATTCTTAACCCACCTGCGTAATAATGTTTTCATCGGTATTTTTTAAAAAAAGGAAGCTTTTTCCTACAAAGGTACAACACCCACACAGTCAAAATGTATGGAACAGGTGATCATTTTCTTAAATAGGCTTGTGTCCTGAAAAAATCGAATTAGTCCTGACGGACTTATTAGATTTTTAAAATTGATAAATAATAATTAAATAAAAAAATATATATTATTTTTTTTTTTTTTTTAAATATTTTTTAATAGTCTAACTGACGTTAGATTATTAAAAAATATTTGACATGTATTTATTATTTTGTTACGTAAACCAAAATTAACAAAGATATGAAGCTTTTAAAATTTTCAATACGTCACGCCGTGCTATAATTTTTAGTGCGTTGTGTCACGAGCCCCCACTCTCGATTTTTGATGCGTTTCATCTTTGTCAATATTCATTGATTTACAAAAACAAAAAATACGTGTCCATTGTTTTTCAATACTCTATCTGACGGACTAAATAGATTTGCAATTTATTGATGGTGGAAACTAGCTTATTCGATGAACAGTTCCTATTTCCCCATTTTTTTTTAATTTCAGAATCATTTCAAAATGTCAATCACCTCGTATACTGCTTATCCCTATCCTTCCATCCCCAACCCCACTCAAAGTTCAGTGCTTGAACTAACAATAACTTCAATTACCTAAGTTCTGAACTAACACCCACTTCAGCTATTCTCGTTCTCTTCTATTGACTGGAATCTGATTGAAAATATTACATGTTCAATATTTGAGTTCATTTCAATATCAACTACTATTCCAGTATCAGCTATTTCTGTTACCTATTGCTGAGGGGTGTTATATGCGAAATGGTGTTTATTTTGCAAGTAGGTTTTTACAAACACTTTCACACATAATTTTTTAAAACTAGATGGGGCCGGTGTTTTGTACCTGACTACTCTCAAAAGAAAAAAAGAAACAGCCGAAATAAACTCAGAGGTCTCTTTTGAAGTCCAGACATAATCTTGCTCAATTCACATGAGGACAATACAGATTAGTGTCTGAGATGGTCTTTCGAAGGAAGAACCACACAGATTTGAGTGGACCTGTCCAGTCATCACGCATTTGTCAGTTATCGTGTAGCTCGACTTATAACTCAAGGAGCTCAACGAAACGACGAACAATACCAAAGAAAGGATATTTGGGTAGGTCGCTTAGTACTCAAAGTGCCAGACAAGTGTGGGAAAATACAAACAAAAAATAAAAATGTGACCTACATGGTCCCCACATTCACAATAATCAAATACTTTTAAAAATGAATGTCAATGGTGTTAGAAAATCGTTCAGGTTCGACATTCGATTCGAAGATATTTGTTAAATTGAGCGAAGAGGAGCTCGTAGTTTTTTGATAACAGCCAACGGGCACGGTTCTATCTCCAAAGTTAAACCGCCTTTGCCTTGGTCGGTTCGTAGATGGGTGACCGACCATCACATACCAAGTTGCCTCCGCATCGAAAAGCACGTTAATGTTGGTCCCGGCTGTCATTTGTAAATCTTTGACAGTCGTTACAGGTAGTCAAGTCAGTGGCCAAAAGTCTGACAAGAAATGATTTAGGGTAGCAGAGATATGCGCGTTTAGACAAACAAACTTTTCAGTTTTATTATATTAGTATAGATATTCAGTTTTTCCGCCTGAATCATGCCGACCCAAACAGAAATAACCCTATCTGTTATTTACTAAACTAATATTCTGGGTATAATTAAAATTCAATACCCAATAATACAATTTAAATACAGCCAGAATTCTCTCTGTATCGGTAATGTTCCACGGACTATAATTGTGTTGAACAAAATTTATTCAATATCGATAATCACGTACTGGGAATCGAATAGAATTTTAATCGAGTTGGAAAAATAAATTTGTAAATTTTACGATTGTTCTCGGGTTTCGTGAATTATTGGACATCGGTCGTGGGTCCAGGTATATTGTGATACTGCGAACAAATGGATGACCGCTTTTCACCCTTTTGCCATGTGTGATAAGGTTGAAAGTGGTTAACCGCAATTTTCTGTAGATGAACTTACATAAAGCTTGGTGTCATACTGGTTGGCTTCAATTTTGCAGAAATCATTTGAAATTCGAATGATAGATATCACAAAGTTTTAAAATTTAAATTCTATTTTAGTAAATAATGGCTGTAAAATGTTTTTGTTTTGGAGCAGAAAATATGAAAATAGACGATGCCTTTTAAAACTGACATAAAATGAAAACATTTAATTTTCATCTCATAATGTTGGTTTTCTTTTTCTAACATTTTTTAGATTATTTTTCTCGGTTCCTAAAATTTTAAAAGTTGGTTCGCAGTTTTGTTCCTAAGTGCTAAAAAAGAGGTTCAAGCATTTTCATGGTAACTTTGTAATCAGCTACCACAAAACATTTGAAAACAAAATGGCTGATTATTTCTCTAAAATAAATATAAATATTGCTGGACATTACACACAGCGCCATCTAGTGCCACACTAAGCAACGAGGCTTGTGTCGTGGACACCAGATAGTTGATATACTACATAGATACTTTTTGTTTGTAAATACATACTTATTATACATATAAACATCCATGACTCGGAAACAAATGTCCATGCTCATCACACAAACATTTGCTCCGACCGGGATTCGAACCCGGGACCCTAAGAACGTAAGGCAGCCTCACTACCGCTGCGCCAATCGGGCCGTCAATAAAAAACGTCTAAAAGATAACCAACTTTTCTTTGCGAGCTCCAGAAAATTCTGCAAATAAACTTACTCAAGTCAAAAGTAACGTAAATTACTGCCTTTCTTTCGTAACTGGCTGACATTTCAAGGCCACTGACAAGTCTGTCAAAATTAAAGTGATCTGTCTCTCCGTTGCAATAAGGTCGTTTTTGGGATGCTTCTGTCAGAGGTCTGTAATTATTATTCTTCACGAGCAGTCGACATATCATTGGCAGTTGGCACGTACCCTCATCCCTTACAAGTCATTCGAGTTGAAAAATAAACCCGGTTCTACGGAATACGCAAGTTTTAATCAAATACCGAAGCACGTCGATGCTAGATAGACAAATTAGCTGGAATTAGGGGCTGCAGAATTTAAGCGGATAATTATATAACCGGTCATGAGGAAATATGGCAATGTTGAAAGTGTTGCAATTTGGGGACCGTTGTATTGGATTTTTAGGCTTGTGGTCGAAATCGGAACTAACCGCCCATTGCTTTTTCAAATCAAAGTAATAAAACTAGACCATAAATTAAACTAATATAAAGGGTGTAAAACACCTCTTAAAGCCGAAAAGCACTTCTTTTTCCCGTCATTGCGATCATTTTTATGTTCTACACCATACCTGGGAACCTTCTAGTTACGGAGATATTGAGTGTCAAAGTTCCAACTTCTTGTCAAGTTTTTTTTTTTAAATACAAGTTTTTAATGTAAGATTTTTACTTTAAACACCTCCACAATCCCTGTACTATTCAATCCATCCATCAGCACAATGTTTTGACTGCGTTACATTGAGTTCTACCACAAAACATGATTTTTCACCCCAAAAAAAAAGTCGTTTCCCAGAAATAATTTTTGCGTAAAATTACTTAGTTTGATGTACAGAATGCTTGGTTGACGGCTTCGTGATGAGGTCTTTTACACCCTGTAGGTCATAAAAGAGGCCAAAAGACCCCCTACCTTACCATGGTGCTGCGACATTTAAAAAAACAGATGTTGTAGTGATCTTGTTCTGATGGAGACTCATTTCTTGATTGAACAGCTGATTTTTTTTCGTTTAAGTAAAGTTATTCAGTTTTAGGTCTGAATCAGACCCAGACTGATTCTGACCTTTATGATGTTTCTGGCACATGTATGTTATTTCTTGTTAAGCTTGTATAATAATGTAATTTTTACGACCAAGGACTGTAAAGTATGTTTCTAACTCTACACTTAAATTTATCAGGACTGTACCCTAATTCATAAAGCTTATCATAAAGTTAAATTTAACTAAAGTTTTTATTACTTTCAGTTTTCGTCCCTTACTGTATGTAACTAACTATAAACATTAATATGTAAATAAGGAATATTTACATTGTAAATAGATAACGGAATTGTAGGTAGTTATCATTCAAAGTTTGGGAGATAGCGATTTTGTGAAGCTGTTATCTTTTCTAATTAGTTTCCCAAACGAATTGGGGTGTTTGTTTTATTCGTTGAATCAATATATCTTTTGGGCAATGTTTGAGTTTAATTTTCTATGGATAATTGATCGTTTATTGGGTGTGGTACAATTCTTTGGGGTTATGAGAAGTTAAAATCCGATATGGTTTTGTTGTGCATTTTTGTTAGTCAATTGACCAGCAGTACTTTTCTGTAAAGACTTAAAAAAAATGTTTTTCCCCAGTTAAAAACGAGATACTATAATGTAGAATGAAAATCACAGAAATATTTGGTTTAAAACAATAAAGTTCAGACTAACTAAAGTTAAAACAGATGGTTATTATTGATCTAATAGGTTAACCACCATCTTCATCATAAAATGGAAAAAATATTACGAATTGCATTTAGTAATTTTACCTTTTTATAACGTTTAATTAAACTGCCAAGTCCTAATGAATAACTATGTCTAATTAATTAGAAAAATGCAATTAATCATAGAAAGGTTTTAACTGAAATGTTCATGCAATTTTCTTATTTAATGTTGCTTTATTTGTAGGATTTTATCACGACTCTGTATTTAAACAATTAAAACAACATCACTATTCACTGTCTCCCGAACTATAACGTAATATAAAAAATCAATGTACCTAATTAATAATGGTGTTAATGATACTTAATATTTTATCCTCACTTTTATATTACTTTTAATTTGTTAAAACAGTCAAGATATTGTAATGGCTGTCGTTTATCAAGAATTATTCTAAAATCAAATTCAAAATGTTGTACCACAATTTGAAAATATGTACTTCCAAAATTATGTACCAAAAGGGGCTTGAATATTTTCGTCTTTGTGCCTAACATCCACAATTTTATTCAATTGTTAAAAATAGCAGGCCTAAAACCTGTATTAACCAATCTGGCATCAGAACAAACAATTATTGTAGAGACAAAATTTTCTATAGCGTCACATATCCGAAATATACAACTGTCAAAGTTCGAATCTATTCACTGATACACTGAACACTGTTAAAGATACGTAGTAGGCCTACAGTACAGCGTACAGCTCTGTACGCTGTACTGTAAGCCTATTACGTATCTGTCTGATATCCAGTGACTATCAAGCTTCGGTTGTACACCGAACTTTGATGACAACCGAGAATGTCATAATATTGGTATTACAAATCACACTGAGTGGATATCACTTTACGATGACTAACAGCCCGGGTACGGTGTAACGTCTTTCACGAAAGCCACTTCAAACTCAGTTGTTATCAATTTGTTGTCCACTAGGCTTAAATAATCGAAATTATATAAGTATCGATACGAAAGCGTCTGTCAAAATGGGGTACGGTGACTATCAGCCACGATGACAACCAATGACGTCATATTTGATCACAACTGGTCATACATAATAAGAAACTAACATTTTGACAGTTAATTGATGGACACTGAGCCCAGTTACTATCATTTCGAGCTGTCAACAGAGATACGTAATAGCCCTATTGATTCACTGTACAGCTTTAAAGTTAGGCAAGACAAAATATCCAAACCTCTTTTGAAAAAAAAGATTTACCAAAACGGCTCGATTTAAAATAAAGCTGGTTGTAAACGAAGCGATTTCTGTTGTAAACTTTTAATCCACAAACTCGCGCGGCTCAGCCAAATGCGATTTCGTTTGTACTTTGTAAAACTATCGGTATGCAGTGTTCACTACATCGTTAAAGCGCTTTAGTTTTAAGTTTTTTTTTATAAAGCGATTTAAAGAAAAAGTTTTTGTTGGAAATGAAATGTCACCACATAGGTACTTATGTTACAAGTAGGCAGTGGCCCAGAATTCTGAAAACCAGTCCAACCAAGGGGGATCGTAATAATTTACCCAATACTTTTTTGTTTTTACTATGGCCACTTTTAACGTGTACATCTTGCTACATTGTTCTCACATAATCTACCATCTCAACATGAATGATGTAACCAAGGTTTTGTAAAAATATTTTGATTTAAAAGAGTGTCCATGGAGTTTCCTGCCCGTTCTTCTCCATAGAGATCTACGCTAGGGAATGGGCAACTACAGTACTTTCACAGTTTTTATGTCTTGTGACTGGGACTGTAGCTACATTTAATTTTCATCTTTGTTTTGACAATTCAAAAGTGCCTGTAACTGGTCTACATGAAATAAATGCTTTGATTTTGATTTTGAATACTAACTGGGTTGTGGAGGGCAGTTTTCACTGTATTGTTCAAACAGATAAAATACCTACAGCTTCATTCATCTGCAATCTATTCACTTTTAGGCACTGACTAAGCTTCAAATTCCTTTACCACATCAAAGGCTTCAAAGTGAACAGCAATCAGTGTATTCCTGGTACACCTGTGCTATGCTCTTCTGGAACAACAGACTTGTCTATACAAATCAATAAAATTGTAGTGTCTGTTTGTAATATCAAAATAACAGAATGTATATGACAGTATACAGGGTGTAAAAGACCTCATCACGAAGCCGTCAACCAAGCATTCTGTACATCAAACTAAGTAACTTTACGCAATAATTATTGCTAGCCGGGACCAACGGCTTAAGGTGCTTTCCGAGGTACGGAGGCAACTCTGTATGTAATGGGTGGTCACCCATCCACGGACCAACCCAGACAAGCCCGGATTAACCTGAGTATCGACGCGAGCAGCTGTTATTATTTTGCCACGAGCTCCTCAGAGGTCAAATCTGGCCATACAACCACGTTTAAATTTCAATATTTGTGTAACGATTATTTTATATTAAATGTAAATGGAATTAAATGTTTCTTTGTGTGTTTGATCGCAATAATTAATATAGACACATGTGACCAGCTTAAACACAACTGAAGTTATAATTATTACAGCTTTATTTTAAAAAGAGACAGCCGTCAAATAGCACTTAATATCACAAACATTTAATACTAATAGGTAACTTTCATTCAATTGAGATTTCATTGTTCAATGAAATGAGTAATTATTATAATTTGTCGTTCTGATATATTGTTTTAGATTGTTTTGTATTGTTTTATAATGTTATATTGTTTTATAGAGTGGCGTGTTTGTGTTACAATGTTTTTGACAAGTTTTCTGAACATTATTTTAAAACATCGTTTGATGTAAATAGGCGTTATTATTTTGTTTTGAGGGTTGTTAACTATTCAGATTTTATTGGAAATTATGTTGTTTTTACAAGTAGAAAATGTAACATTCATAATTATTATGATAAAATTCAGGATTAACACACCTACTGTTCGTGTTTGTACTATTATTGTTAAATAATATTAATATGTTCTACTCAATATAAGGCATTTCTTGACGTGTGAAACAATATTCCATTGGTTGGTTTTGATGTAGCAAAATAAGTGACACATTTTCTAGACTGTTTTATATATAGAATACAGTAAATTTATAGTCTTGAATGAATATTTAAAATGAATAAAAGCTCAATTTTGGTACCATTTTTCTGTACCTATTAAAAACACACTGGATTCAATCTCATAGATGCTTGGTATTTTTCTGTTAAAAAAGTTTTATTCCGATCTTAAAAAAACACGCCAATATAATCCTTATTGGTCACCAGTAATTATACCCAACTTTGACAAACTATAATGCAGAATTATTGACGATTACGTTAATAGTTTAAATTACGGATAGGCATTAATTTTATTTAATACATTATACCATATAATCCCATATGATAAAATATGTGTAAAGGTAATTATGCGGTGCGTAATCCCGTTAAATATTGCGTGTTTGCAACAAAATATTGGAATTAATATTTTAATTTTTGTGAAAAGAATAATGATGCATTACGTATACAGTGTAAAGGCTTGGCCACGAACTACACGCGACGCGTCTTGCGTCTTGCAACCACTCCCAAAGAAGTTACTTTAGAAGCATTCTACACGTCACCGCGACTTTTGACGCGATAGCACCTATGAGAAAAAAACAAGTGACTAGCGCACGTCATTTGTTTTCTTCGCGTGTCATTTCACGCAAGTTTCGATATGGAGAAAACAAATTTCATTTAGGAGGCACTCGCGCGAATGAAACAGGTGATACACGTGCGTGACACGTCACAAGTCACATCGCTTCGCGGTTTCAGATTAGCGTTGTTTCAGCACGTCTAAGTACTTTTTATGAAGCGCGTGTAGGCGCGCATACGCGTGCCTCGGTCTTAGCAGTTTCTTGCATCGTTTTCCCTTTCTGTCACTTAAAATTGCAACTCGCTAAAGTGAGAAGCCTAATCGTTCTTTAAAGTGCTTCCGATGTGAAAGCATGCTGATGTTTACGATCGGACTTCTCGTTCGACCAAATGACGCCTTTACGTGACAGAAAGAGAACGCTAATGTGATTTCACCCTTACTCTGAAGTTACTCTCAAGTTATTTTTCATATTATATTATTCTGCGAAACGTTTAAACAAACACACCATTCTATTGTAACATTAAAATGTATTAAAATACTAATTAATAATGAGAAATAAGCCAGCAATGTTGTTTGTATTATGGGAAGGAATAAACGTTTAACTGGAAAATTGTTGTTTTAATTTGAAACCTGTTGTTGTTGTATTTGAAATTGTTTCAAGTTGTTTTTGTGAAAATAACAACTTTGATCAGGAATTAATTTTGTTTTGTTCTGTTTACTAACATAGAAAGCTAGATTAGATTTGTGAGTTAGGCAACAGTATAAATATGGACAGTGCGGAAACTACCTACAAACGCTGCAACAAACGCATGCTTGTGTGAGTGTGCAAACCGCACACTCACACAAGCATGCGCATCGACGGGGCCCCCAAGTGGACGTTGCGGTGCTGACAGAAATGCATGCTGCGCCGCGCCCCGTCAATGCGCATGAAGAAACGTCATTTTGTCGCATTGTGACATGTTTCCAAAATCCTGAGAAAAAAATTAATAAGTCGATGCGCATGCTTGTGTGAGTGTGCGGTTTCAAGCGTTTGTAGGTAGTTTCCGTACTGTCCATATTTATACTGTGGTTAGGCTTAGTGCCAGGGCTTATTATTTTTTTTCTCAGGATTTTGGAAACATGTCACAATGCGACAAAATGACGTTTCTTAATTTATTATGCAATAAAACATGTACACGCGTAGTTTGAAGAACAAATATGCTGCTTTTGCTATATATCAAATTAATCTACCCTTTGTACTTGAATGCTTTACATTTTTACGGCTCACCGACTTGGCAAGCTTCCTCCGTCCGACATTTCGTGGAATATGAAGGGGTCGTGTATGTAAGAAGATATACTTACATACTTAAAAAAATTAACTGGCTGGTATGGATCGAGTATGGTAAAATGGTATGCAAGAATATTTTGTTTTTTTTTTCCTAGACTCAAGCTTGGAGGTGTGATGCAGTACCGTTTCCCGCCCACAATAATATATAATGATCCAGAATTATGGATGCATAAGCCTGGAAAATGCAATCTAGATCTACCAAAATTAAATGTGATGGTCAAAATCTAAATATATAAAAGAAGAAACTGACTGAATGACTGACTGACTGACTGACTGACTGACTGACTGACTGACTGACTGACTGACTCATCTATCAACGCACAGCCCAAACCGCTGGGTCTACAGATTCCAAATTTGGCAAGTAGGTTCCTTATGTAGTCTAGGGGTGCACTAAGAAAGGATTTTTCAAAATTCACCCCCTAAGGGGGTTAAACGGGGCTCCAAAGTTTGTATGGGGCGACAAGATTAGTTAGACTATTTTATTCGAAACTTCACAGGAGTGCTCCTAATAATAAATGAGTAGAACGGGTTTCAGGGTTTTTCAGAATTCAACCCCTAAGAGGGGGAAATGGGGTGGCAAAGTATAAAAATCAATGAACAGCCCAAACCGCTGAGTCTAGAAATTCCAAATTTGGCACATTGGTTCCTTATGTGGTCTAAGGGTGCACTAAATCAAATCAAATCAAATCAAATCATAATTTATTTGTTAACATAGGTAAAAAAAAGTACAGGTGTTATGTTTGATGAACAGAGCGCTATGTTATGCCAGGAGGCGTACAAATATGGTGTGCAAATCTAGCTGAGGATTACAATATTATTACTAAATATTTGAAAATCATGCATTATGGTATGGTAAAAACTATGTCACAATAATTAAAATGTCAAAGTTGTCAATATTAATATTTATCTCAAACCTCAATATAATTTTGTAATTCTAAATTAATTCGTCATTTAAGTATTCGTCAATAGTGTAATAACATTTATCATTCAAGAATAATTTCATTTTTTTCTTAAATTGTGTAAAATTTAATTCTTTTATGGCGTCTGGAATTTTATTATAAATGCGTGGAGCCATACCAAGGACACTTTTTGTTACTAATGCAGTTTTACATTTGCAATTACTCATAGCATTTTTGTACGGACTACGAATTGGAACATTTCGTACCATTGTCATTTTTTCAAAAAGGTTGGTATTGGTTTTAACGAAGATACTAATTTCTAATATGTATAAAGCTGGTAGCGTGAGTATTTTTAATGATTTAAAGTACGGTGCACAGCTGTCATCTGTTTTCAGACCACACATGGCTCTAATGCACCTTTTTTGTGCCTTGAATAGTAATCCCTTATCTGGGGAATTACCCCAAAAAATAATTCCGTATCGTAGGAGTGAGGCTACTAGCCCATGATAGGCAACAAGTAACGCGTCTATATTTACTTTCCTAGCCAATTGAAAAAGTGCATAGGCAGATTTTTTTATTTTTTTACATAGCTGTTCTATATGAGCTTTCCAATTAAGGTTGTTGTCAATATGGATACCTAAAAACACACTTACTTTTACTTCTTCTATTTCGTTGCCATTGAAAATTGACACAAATTTTTGGAGCTTCAATTCTTTGGCGGAAATGCATTACTTTGGTTTTCTTGAGGTTGATTATTAAATTATTCATATTAAGCCAATTAATTATGTCAGTAAGAGTATTATTAATGTCAAATTGATAAGTATTTAAGTCATTACATTTTACTATGGCAGTGCTATCGTCTGCAAACAAAATCATTTGTTGCTGTGTCACTTTTGGCAAATCATTTATGTAAATGAGAAATAAAGGTGGCCCAAGTACGCTACCCTGAGGCACTCCATATTTTATACTCCTGAAATTTGATACATACGTTCGTTCCATTTTAGTTTTTGCTCACACTCTTGTGATTTCAGTACATTGGAGTCTATTACTTAGATATGATTCTAGTAATTTTAGAATGTTCCCTCTGATGCCATAGCAATCTAAGAAAGGATTTTTCAAAATTCACCCCCTAAAGGGGTTCAACGGGGCTCCAAAGTTTGCATGGGGAAACAAAATTAGTTAGACTGTTTTATTCGAAACTTCACAGGAGTGCTCCTATTGAAACAGGTTTCAGGTTTTTTCAGAATTCAACCCCTTAGAGGGGGAAATGGCGTGGCAAAGTATAAAAATCAATGCACAGCCCAAACCGCTGGGTCTACAGATTCCAAATTTTGCAAGTAGGTTCCCTATATGGTCTAGAGGTGCACTAAGAATGGATTTCTTCAAAACTCACCCCCTGAGGGGGTGAAACGGGGCTCTAAAGTTTGAATGGGAAAACAAGATTAGTTAGACCATTTTATTCGAAACTTCACAGGGTTACTCCTATTGAGAAATGAGTAGAAACGAGTTTCAGGTTTTTCAGAATTCAACCCCTAAGAGGGGAAAATGGGGTAACAAAGCCTGAAATTCAACATAGGTATTGTTTGTATGGTGAATTGGGTCGGGTGTATTACAAAAACAACGATTTTAAGATTTAATGTGGCGGACCTGAATTACCATCATTCCCTGTTGGGGTGCGATGGGGTTGAAATGTCTAAAAATCAATATGGGTATCGAAACCGAGATTATCAGGGGTGCTGATGTTGAAAATGGCATTTATTTTGAGATCCAGAAGATAGCGGATTCAACTTCTATACAGGGTTATTGTTGATTTATTGTGATGATTGTGATAACGATGATGATGATGGTTATAATGATGATGATGATTGTGATGATGACGATTGTGATTACGATGATAATGATTGTGATAACGATGATGGCGATTGTGATAGTGATTGTGATTGTGATAGTGATGGCGATTGTGATAGTGACAGTGATTGTGATGGTGATTGTGATGGTGATTGTGATGGTGATAGTGATGGTTGTGATAACGAGGATGGAGATTGTGATGATGATGATTATTATTAAGATAAAAAATATTGTGATTACGATGATAATGATTGTGATAACGATGATGGTGATTGTGATAGTGATTTTGATGGTGATTGTCATGGTGATGGTGATGGTGATTGTGATAGTGATAATGATAGTGATAGTGATGGATATTGTGATAATGATTGTGGTTGTGATAGTGATGGCGATTGTGATCATGATGATTGTAATTAAGATGATAATGGTTGAGATTACGATGATAATGATTGTGATTACGATGATAATGATTGTGATAATGATGATTGTGATTACAATGATAGTGGTTGTGATTACGATGATAATTATTGTTAAAATGATAGTGATTGTGATTGTGATGATGATGGTGATTGTGATAGTGATTTTGATGGTGATGGTGATTCTGGTAGTGACGGTGATTGTGATGGTGATAGCGATGGTGATGGTATAACGATGAAGGTGATTGTGATTACGATGATAATGATTGTGATTGTGATGGTGATAGCGATGGTGATGGTGATTGTCATTATGATTGTGATAGTGACGGTGATTGTGATAATGATGAAGATGATTGTGATTACGATGAATAAGATTGTGATAACGAGGATAGTGATTGTGATAACGAGGATGGAGATTGTGATAATGATGATTGTGATAACGATTATAATGGTTGTGATTACGATGATAATGATTGTGATAATGATGATAGTGATTGTGATAGTGATTATGATCGTGATTGTGATGGTGATTGTGATTGTGTTGGTGATTGTGATGGTGGTTGTGATGGTCATAGTGATGGTGATTGTGATGCTGATTGTAATTGTGATTTTGATGGTGATGGTGATTGTGATTGTGATAGTGATGGTGATTGTGATAATGATTGTGTTTGTGATGATAATAATAATTTGTGATGGTTGTGAAATTTTGCACATAGATAGTTTATAACCTGGATTAACGTGATTAACTGGTAGGAAACTATTTATCCCTTTAGTATCTTTCAGTGGGACAGTTACCGAACTTCACGCGGGCGAAGCCGCGGGCAACAGCTAGTCTATTATAAAACTTATGAGAAACGAGAATAAAGGTCACTGTATTGCAAAATAGATGGACTGAATCATTGGTCGGGAGTCACAAGTGAGACTGCGGGCATGAGGTCTTGGGTTCAATTCCTAGGTCGGGAAAGAGTGGCATTGGGTTTTTCCGTAAGGAATTTTTCAGCAACAAATACGGAGTCTGGATTGGTGCTCAGTTGATAGCGTACCGATGACCTGGTGAAGGTTGCGGGAATCCGCTGGATGCGAGTCGCACGGGACCAGTCAATGTGGTGACACTTGGGGGAGACCTATGTCCAGCAGTGGACGTCTTTCGGCTGAAATGATGATGATGATGATGATGATAATGGAATGCGACTTAACGTGCTTTCGAACTGGCGTACCACAATTAATATTTTTCGAAATAGCGTGTGTCGAAATAACGTCATACGAAATTTCCGATCATTCTCAGAAGATCCATTGGCCAGATCCATGATGGATCTAGTGAGAATTGTTTGGATCTTCATATAATATCACTCCCGAGTTTAACATAACTGGGGAAATGTGGGTGTACTATTAGGTACACCTCTGCCTTACTATTCCTGGATTAGAGGCGTGATGTTATGTTATGTCGTATATGCCGGCGGTATATTTTAAAACCCGTCATTTTGTAATCTGCCTAGTCAGATTGTAAACTGTCGAAGTAAAACTGTCAAATTGTCAAATGCATGCGATGGTGCTCACGTCGCGCGCTATGGAATGGGGGGAGGGGGTGTCCCCCTTGTCCCCTGGTACCACTCCCATGAAAAGATAATGCACCATTCCTGAGAAAAACCGATTAATATAACCTAACCTCAAAACACTTTATATTCGCCTAAAAAGCGTAGTTAACGGAGCCCCGGTTAGCTCCTATTTCTGTTTGTAAGGTATAAAGGAACCTAACTAACCTATCGTGGAGGTGCCCCTAGTCCCGATTATGGAGGAAGAGATACTTTAATCTCATGCATTTGACAATTGGACGGTTTCACTTCGACAGTTTAAAATCTGACTAAGCAGATTATTAAATGACGGGTTTTACAATATGACGCCGACATATATATTGCAAAACCAGAACTAAAATCACAATGAAAGAACGGTAGACGAGGCCCAACGAACACACATTGACCAAAAAGATTTTACTCCCCAAAATTGCCAAAAAACATACCAAAAAGTATTAAACCCTTCCTTTCTAGCACAAATTGATGAAGCCTGTTGAACGATACATTTGAATTGGTAATTTTTCGGCACAGAAAAAAATGGGAACTGAATTTTGTATTCGTGTTGAAATTCCAGTAAAGGCTAGACTGATTAAGAGCTGACTGAGGTCACAAATTGTGGCGGAGAATTAATTAAATCTTTTGGAAGAGAAAAGGTAATCGTGACCAGCAGAGTGAGCAGGATAATTACGTAATACGCAGACGACAAGAGAAAATGGAGATGATTTGTGTAACTTATGGATGACATGGCTAGAGACGAGGTGTTTGCTGAGATTTATTTATTTTTTTAATTAAGCTTCACCAGCAGTTGTTACAGATATTATACAGATAGGAACATACAAGTAATTGTATGCACAACCAATTACAGGCAAACACCACACGCAAAATGCTCTTTGTAATTATACATTTAATTGTAAAGACTTGATGTAGTTACTTAGATTCTAGACGACTATATTAAATTATATTATATACAAATACTAATTACGTCTGACAAACGTCGAAATTGAGTCTGCGTGGACGTCAAACAGGTCGCTGCGTTCGTTTATAAGTTTGCACATGCGGGGTACAGGTGAATTATCACCAAACACTGTACGGCGAAGAGGTGGAGCTAAGGGTGTTATGAAATTGAACTTACTAACCAATTTTGGGCAGTCAATGGTGTTATGTGCAGTTAATGGCTTAAGAGCAGCGGTGGCCCAGTGGTGGCGGCCCCGACTTACGAACAGTAAGTCGTTCGTTCTGGTTCAAACCCAGGCAGGCGCATAACTTTGTGTAATTTATTTCATCACCACACTGCTCTCAAAACGGTGAAGGAAAACATCGTGAGGAAACCGGCATGTCCTAGAACCAAAAATTCGAAGACATACTGTGACATCTACCAATCCGCACTAGGCCCGCGTGGTTTATTATAGGCCATTCCCTCACATAGAGAGGAAGCCTGTATCCCAGCAGTGGGAACATTAATAGGCTGATGATGATGATGATGATGAATGGTGTTATTGAGCAGTTTATGTACGTATATCAAATCCAAAAGCTCCCTTCGAGCTTCCAGGGATTTTGAATTTTGTAGCAGCCTAGTTTATCAAGGTAGGGATAGATGAGAAGTAATAGAGAAGTATGGAAGAAGGAGACATGCTGCGCAGACTCCAAATAAATTAAGATGAGGGAAAGAGAAAGAAAACATTCTGACAGTTCAACAAGATTCATCGCGTTATTTAGATTGAAGTGTTGACCAATTTCACCCATAAAGCAATCTCATTGCCTTCGCGTTTCATGGAATTAGGGTACCATTGAAAACATCGTGAGGAGCTCGTGGCTAAATAATAACAGCCACTCGGGTCGATCGTTAGGTTAAGCCGTGCTTGCTTAGGTTGGTCTGTGGATGGGTAACCAGCCATTACATACCGGGTATCCTCTGTGCCTCGGGAAGCACGTTAAGCCATTGGTCCTGGCTGTCATTTGTGGATCTTTGACAGTCGTTAGGTAGTCAGAGGCCCAAAAAAGTCTGATAACCAATCTTACCAAGGGGTATCGTATTACCCGGTACTAACTGGGTTGTGGAGGTCAGAAAGGCAGTCGCTCCATGTAAAATACTGGTATTCAGCTGCATCCGGTAAAACTGAAAGCCTACCCCAACATAGTTCGGAAAAGGCTTAGCAGATGATGAAAACATCGTGAGGAAACTGGCATGTCTGAATGAATCGTGACCTGCTCCCTTTCACAGAGAGGTGGGCTTTATCCCAGCAGTGGGAATATTACAGGCTGAATATATCATTGCGCCTCGTTGGTCTACTGGTTGCGAGCGCGACTGAGCATGAGGTTCTGGGTTCGATTCCCCGGTCGGGCAGTGGTATTTGGTTTTTCTTTCAAAATTTCTCAGTAGCAGCCACTGATTCTGGATTTGTGCCTGGTTGATGGCAATAGGCTTACCCCCTATTACATGAGACTTAAACATAACTGGCGGAATGTGAGTGTACTATTTTAAGATAAAGACTGTTTTAAGCTTTCCCGGTTTCTAACTTAACATGGCGCTTGCAACATCGTCGAAATATCGGGAGCCCAAAATCAATAATAATCATGGAAGATAGTTAGTGATCGTAAGACCGTGACCTTCACACATGGCGCTTGCAACAGCGTTGAAATATCGGGAGCCCAACATCAATAATAATCACGGAAGATAGTTAGTGATCGTAAGACCGTAAGTGACCTTTTAAGTTTATTTTAAGACACATCTCTGCAAAAGTCTTCGGGGAATTCAGGCATGATATTATTATGTCTACCTATCGTAGCCGCTCCTATAAAGTATCTAACTTATATATTATTTAGAACCGTTCATTGATGTAACTACAGCCAATATTGTTTGCCATTTCACACGATCTTGTTTGGCTGTGTGTTCAAACAGGATACGTGCCCAAACCTATGCAAATAAGACATAACAGAGTGTTTGCAGTAAGTTTTGAGCCCCTGACCCGAATCCGGGAGCGATCCAAGAAAACATGGATTGAATACTCGATCAATGATTTGGTGCGAATTGAGGGCGAAAGTTTGTAGAAGCAAAAAGTCATCAAAAACCTTTTTTAAATTAAAATAGCGTTCTCACCAATAGTATCGTTAGTCACGAATATGAGCGTCAAAAGCAACACCTCATCATTAAGGCCTCGGACATGAAGTCAGCGGGAGCGAGGCAGCGGCAGCGGCGGCGCGGGCAGCGTCGCGGCAACGCTGTACCCGGTCTCGAAGTCAGCGGGCAGATCGCGCGGCGCTATTGCGACGTAGTGTTGTGTTACGAGAAATTAGTATCTTTGTTTGCGAACGAAATGTCTAAATAGCGACGACAACATCTTTTTAATACTAATTCCTTCCTAAAGTTTAATTTATTGTGGGCAAAAGATGTAAATTTCTACGTCAATGCAGACGCGCGGGAACCACTCGTACGCCGCTCACCACCCGCTCCCCGCGCCACCACGGCCGGCCGCCCCGGCCCACTCCGGCTGACTTCGTGTCCTTACATTTATCGAAATGTCTTAAATAAGGCGGTCAGAAAAAATGGCATAAGGCGGTAAGAAATAGCCCATAGAGGATGGAAGAAACATCGATGCAGAAACGGTTACCACTTGTATGATTTTTTTATTGATAATTGAAATAAAGTTCTAATGCTACACCCTTCTATTTTATTTTCTAATGAAATATTAGTCAAAGGTGTAAATTGTAAGATACACCCATCGATCACTAATAGATACACCGCTCTTCCAAGTCATAAAATGATAACTTTTTGTTGACTTTGATTATGATTTTGCTAATCGAGACATGATGACACATGACATGACATGACACACAACATGATCAACAACATCATCAACATGTCACATGTCACATGTCATGTCACATGTGATGTTATGATGACATGTTGTGTCATTATCATCATCATTTTAGCCGAAAGAAGGCCAGTGCTGGACATAGGTCTCCTCCAAATGTCGCCACATTGACCGGTCTCACGCGACTCGCATCCAGCGGATCCCTGCAACCTTCACCAGGTCGTCGGTCCACCCTACCCACTGTCACTTAAGTTTGGCAATTCTTCGTGCGCTGTGTGAGTCAAATAAATACTTTTCTTTCACTCTTTAAAAATTCAGCACCATACACCGAGAAAATCCTAATTTCTAAATAAGTAGACACAATAATCTAATACATCAAGAAGGTTTTCATATCTATCCTCAGACCTGATTAGGCTAGACTTTCGCATTTACAATATTAGGTCTGACAGATATAAATCTTCGTTGTCGGCGCCAGACGGCCTGAGCGGGCCTGAGCAATATGTTACGTTGTTTATATTTTATCTAACATAGGTTATTAGTTGTTTTAGGTTGGAGGCACAAGGGACAATTTGTGGGTGAAAACTGTTTCACATTTTTTAATTATTCTTATGGTGATGATGATGTGTGATCTAGTCGATGTTGGAAACTGCGACTGCATTTGGTACGGCTGGTTCATAAATTCAAGGTCGGTCAGCGAGCTATGGCTATGTTTGGAGGACTTCAAACATAGCCATAGCTGAGCATAGTCTGAGGGGTCACATCCGGAACGTGATCCGACAGAGAACCAGAGTTGTCGACATAGCTCACAGAATAAGTAAGTTGAAGTGGTAATGGGCTATGTTAGCCGTAGAACCGATGGCCGTTGGGGTAGACGTGTTCTTGACTGGAGACCACGAATCGGCAAGCATAAGGTAGGATGCCCTCAGGTTAGGTGGAGCAACGATCTTCGCAGGTTGGCTTGTAGCCACTGGGTGAGAATCGAGTTGAGTGGCGTGTGATTGAAGAGGCCTATGTTCAGCAGTGGACTTGTGTAGGCTGATGATGATGACTGCATTCGATGGCTTTCTTATAACAAATAAGTAAAATACCCATGATGTTTATTTTTTTTTCCAACCACTAATTGACAACCAGTCTTACCAGGGTGTACCGTATTACCTAGTGCGGTGTTGTGGAGGTTAGACAGGCAGTCACTCCATGTAAAATTCGGTATTCAACTACACCCGGTAAGACTCGAAGTAGACCCCAATATAGTTCGGAGCCTAGCCAAATGATGAAATTCGGTCTGTCACAGTGCATATCTGGGCTTCTGAAGCCGCGCTACTACACCTTGTCACCGGCACTTAATGCATCCACTCCGGCCCAACCCCATTTTTGAGGTTATCCTTCCATCTAGCAGAGGGTGTCCCACACATATACCACATGCTCCCCCCGAGGACTCATTTACTAAGCGTCATCGCGGCATCATCGAATGACCCCTCCCGCTGCTCGCCGTCCGTCCGTCTCATGTTGACAGGCCGTGTCGACGGCGCGTTCGTGTACCACGCGCGCCTCTAAGAGAGTCAGCAAAAGGAAGGGGTCCGCAAGGACCGATGCCTGCCGGGGTTGCGGGACTGTTCGAAAGAGATACTGTGGTCCTGGAACACAAAGGGCGATGAAGGAACATGGATGGGTTTTAGTCAGTAAAAGTCTGACACCGTCCTGCTCCGCCCAGAGCTGAGGATGATGATGATTTCCCACAGGAAAAAAAAAAGGTTACGTAACGTTCGATCATGCAAACTTTACTTAACTATCAGCCGACCAACTAATATTGGTCCTCGAAAAAATATATCATCTACCATCCACCTCTACATAAAGTTTTTATCGATACCTGTTTTTCGCAAAGAAAATCTGCTGACAAAGTTGGTTTTTCTTTCACTCAGATTCGCTGTAAGATACAATTTGTAGGTAAAAGTACATAAACAAAGTATTCCGATATCTAAGATCTGTTTAGAAACACAAGATACGGTTTCTCTTTTACTTCCAAGATACATGGTTGTGTATCTTTCGGGGAACCTCGTAAAGAATTATCTGCCCTTTTGTCCCGGGAGCGCCGTAAAAGAGAGCTATGGGGTTTTTTTGAAGTAAAGGAAAGTGTTGTGTTTCTAGATTCTGCGTGGATAGAGCAGCGTTGAGTGATTTCTTAGAATCCATGTGTCGGGTACGAAGTTTTTATTTACACTTCGCAAGATTTGAATCTCGGGATATCTTCAGTGATTTTTAATTATTAATGTGATTATCCGATATTTCGACGCTGTTGCAAGCACCATGGTGTCATCCCGCGATCACGGCAGTGAGCTCCCGAGATTAATCCATTGTAATCTCGGGAGCTCACAATAATTGAAAACCACAGAAAATATCCCGTAAGTTTATTAATTTATTTTCCTTTCAAACTATCTTTATTATCTTAAACCTGCTGCCACAGTTACCTACTCTCTTCCAGTTTCATTTCTTATCCTTTTCCTAACACAATCATGACTATGACTCGTTCCGCCCACGCTCGCCAGGAAGAACTTAAACTGGCTCTGAGCAAATTAAAGGCGTCTAAGCAGTCCTGTGATCAACTAAGTAGGGAATTGGATGACAATGAAAGGGTTCTCTTTGAAGCCCATGAAATAAATAGAAATTTAAAAAAGGAAATGGGTCAGCTATACATTCAATACACTGACGCCATAGAAGACCGGGATAGGCTCCAAGTTATTGTGGACGGGTTCAGCCAGTGTAGCGCAGAGTACGAACAAACTCTTAATCATAAACGTCAATTAGAACAGCAGCTACATGAGGCTAGAAGTCAAATAACAGAACTTAAGACTACCAATTATAACATCACTGCCTCGCTGAATCAAAGTCTGTTCAGTGAATTGGTACCTATTGCCCCGTCTGTGGTTTCTGCCACCAAATCCTACCTCGCTATAGATTTGACAGGTGAGGATAATTCCAATTTATGTAGTTCAGTGAGGGCAGTCACCAGTAAAAATAAAATTAAAAAATACATTAAAATCAATAAATATATAGTAAAAACACAAAAAATGGTTAAAAGGCAGAAATATTTCATTAAAAATGTGAAATTGAATAGAGAAAGACTAAATGTATTAAAACAATTAGATATATATTCATCTAATTTGGAGCAAAGCACTAGGAGGTACAAAATTGACACAGAACACCTGCAATCCAAACTTGATCACCTACAAGAGAAGCTAAGTTCAATGACTAGCAAATATAATACCTCTGAACATGTTATGAGGGAATATGTGTTGGCGATGAATGATTTGGTAAACTCACAAACCAACAACTGTGAGCACTGTCAAACAACTTCACATGTAAATACACCAGACCATTCATTGACAACATGTAATACCACCTTACCGCAGCCATGTGTTGATTTGCATAGTCCTATGAATAGTTCCCATAAGCAATATAAACAAAGTGTAAATAATGACATAGTAATCTTTTGTGATGAGATTGGAAAAGACCTAGGTAATTTGTTAACTGATGAATATCCAGGACACTCCGTAATAAACAATTGTATGCCAGGATGTTCTTTATATCATATTATGAAAGAAATTATTAAATGTAAGTTTAACCAGGACACCATATTATTAATTTTGATAGGTAATAGAGGAAAAGTGAACAAAGGAGAATTGCTCCAGTATTATAGAACTTTGTCAAACTTAAATTTAAGAAAAATTGTGTTGTTTACATTTCCTTATAGTAAAAGTTTGCCACAGGAAGAAAATGACTATAGATATAATATTAATATGACATTGCATAATTTGACATTCAATAATAATTCATTTCATTTACTTGACATCAACAATTATATTGGCAACAATTTTTATTTGACAAAACATAGATATCTTGTAGACAGGTGCTATCTGACAAACTATTGTAAAAGACAAGTAGCTGTGTCGCTATCTTATTATTTTTCTATTACAGCCAAGAACTTGGCTAATCAAGTTGCCTCTGTTGATCAATGCAATATTAGCCTAAATTACTCTACCAATAGTTTGTCAACAATTAATGAATCAGAGAATCATTTAAATTAGCAATTTCGACAACAGAGGCAACCTCTTGCAATATAAGGAAGCCAGATAGTAAATCAGGCGAATGTTTTGAGAATTTTAATAGTATCAACCTGGTTCATCAAAATATTCAAGGATTTTTGAACAAAGAATTAGAAGTAGAACTTTTCATGAATTGTAATTGCATAGATATTCTTTGTATAACGGAACATTGGCTCAAATGTCACCAATTAATTTTCAATTTTAGTAATCACCAGGTTGGTAGTTCATTCAGCAGGGTAAATGCTATACATGGCGGCGCATTAATCCTAGTAAATAATCAGCTTAAGTTTAAAGACCGCAAGGATATTGTAAGCCTATCTGTTGAGCGAACAGTTGAAATAGCCTGTATAGAGTTGGAGCAGTTTATCATATTAAGTGTGTATAGACCTCCTTCAGGATTGTATGATTGTTTTGAAAAGGTAATGGATGAAGTGTTGCATAAAATCTGTAATTCTAAGAAGTCTATAATTATTAGCGGTGATTTTAATATTAATTTGTTAGAAAGTTCTGGGTTAAGTACTAAAATTTTAAGCCTGTTTCATTCATACAATCTTGAAAACAAATTTCTGGAGCCCACTAGAATAACACCAACTAGTGCCACTTGCCTAGATAATATTTACACAGATGTTATACCTACCCACAAAGAAATTATTAACTTATTAGATTCTGATCATTGTGGGCAATTGATCACAATTCCTAATGTAAGCAAGAAAGTCACTAAAAAGGATATCATTGTTAATCAAAAAACTAAAACTCGCCTGGAAACCTTTAAAACTAAACTTTTGTCTAAATTACCACTACTGTCAACTAATGATGATCCCAATCAACATTATAACGATTTTTTCAGTATGTATTGCACACAATTTAATACCACATTTATTCCTAAGACAATCTCGGTTAATAGTAACGCTTCCTTCAACGACTGGGCCACTATTGGTATTCATAAGAGTCGAAAACGACTTTATGAGCTGTATGCAGAGCGGACCTATATAAACACTGGAGAATTTAAGTTGTATGTTAAAAATTATTCTAAAATATTTAAAAAAGTTTGTTTTATAGCAAAGTCACGTTACTTGAGTTCAAAAATTAAAAATAGTAGTAATGTAATTAGAATGACATGGAATATTATTAATAGCGAAACGGGAAAGTCTTGCAACCGAAACAGTGACTACAGCCTTGCTATTGGCGATAAAATTTTAAATTCAGACACTCAAGTTGCCACAGCCTTTGAAAATTTATTTGCGGATATTCCCGTATCGACTACTAAATCGCTAAACTCGTCACCTGCTGCTGCCGAGTCTTTACTAAGGGAAAACGTTTCAGTCTGTGATTCCGAATTTAATTTTGAATATGTCACCTGTAAAGATATAATTAAAACTTTTCACACCTTAAATGTTAAAAAGACCGCCGATCTATGGGGTCATTCTGTGGAAGTTGCTAAATCCATTATAAACATTGTAGCTCCTTCATTAACTGTAATATTTAACGATTGTATTGACCGTGGTGAGTTTCCTGATCTGATGAAATATAGTAAAATAATACCATTGTTTAAATCGGGTAGTACATCAGACCCCACTAATTATAGACCCATTTCAGTACTACCCACGTTTAGTAAAATTTTTGAAAAATTAATTTTGGCACAAATGCAAAGTTTTTTCAATAAATATAAGTTATTACATAAAAAACAGTTTGGTTTTACAAGGGGTCGTTCAACTACTGATGCCGGTGTTGAACTTTTAGGACACATTTATAATGCCTGGGAGGACAAATGCGATGCTTTGGGCATTTTTTGCGATTTATCTAAAGCTTTCGATTGTGTTCTTCATGAAACATTAATCAGGAAACTACACCACTACGGAATCCGTAACGCCTCCCTGGCTCTTCTTATTTCATATTTGAGTGACAGGATTCAGAGAGTTGATGTTAAAGGGAAAAGATCTCCCGGATCCGTAGTAAGAATGGGGGTACCCCAGGGCTCAATTCTTGGTCCATTTTTGTTTCTTATTTATATAAATGACTTGCCTTACCTCATAAAGGATAATCATGACATAGTATTGTTTGCAGACGACACTTCTCTTTTATTTAAACTCAAACGTCAGCAGTTAGTTGCGGATGATGTTAATAGCGCCCTGGCGAAAGTCGTTAATTGGTTTAATGTTAATAATCTACTCCTAAATGAGAAAAAAACTAAGTGTATTAAGTTTACGATACCCCATGTAAGACAAGTGGAAACTACTGTACTAATTAAGGATGAAGAGCTAAAAGCGGAAGATAGCACAGTCTTCTTAGGCATAACTTTGGATGCCAAGCTTCAGTGGGGCCCGCATATAGACAAACTGTCGAAGAAACTTAGCTCTGCAGCATTCGCCGTTAGAAGAATTCGTAATTTAACTGACTTAGAGACAGCCCGTTTAGTTTACTTTAGTTATTTCCATAGCGTGATGTCGTACGGTATTCTCTTGTGGGGCAATGCCGCCGATATTCAGACAATATTTGTTTTGCAAAAAAGGGCAATTCGTTCAATTTATAAATTAAGTCCCAGATACTCCCTCAGAGAAAAATTTAAAGAGACTAATATTCTTACTGTGCCCTCTCAGTTTATTTATGAAAACCTTTTGTACGCCTACAAAAATATTAATTTATTTAAAAAATACAGTGATATCCACAACATAAACACAAGGAACAAACACAAATTTGTTGTTCCTGCAACGAGGCTCAAAAAAATAGGAGGTACGTTCAGATGCCAATGTATACGCTTTTACAATAAACTTCCGAGCCAAATTCAAGCACTAAGCCTAAATAAATTCAAATCGTTTATAAAACGGAAGCTGTGCCTGAAAGCCTACTATCATGTTAATCACTATCTTGAAGATAAAAAAGCTTGGGATTAAGCTGCTCCAATGAAATTTGCTCTGTGAATGTCGAAATTTCGGACTTCGCTTGTTTATTATTGATTCCTTTCTTTTATACACTCTGACATTGAATTTTTTTTGACATGTATTTTATTATTTTACTTTTATTTTTTTATTTTTTATTGTTTTATGTGACATTTACTGATTTGACATGAATACTTATTTTTTTAAGTATTTTACTTTTTTATTTTATTATCATTGCGACATTTGTGTTTTTTTTTTTTACTTACATTCATTTGAAAAGAATTTGTTATTAATTTTATTTGATTATTGTGAATGTGGGGACCATGTGGGTCACATTTTTATTTTTTGTTTGTTTTTTTCCCACAACTGTCTGGCAGTTTGAGTACTATAAGCGACCTTCCCAAATGTCCTTTCTTTGGTATTGTTCGTCGTTTCGTTGAGCTCCTTGAGTTATAAGTCGAGCTACACGTTAACTGACAAATGCTTGCACTGACTGGACAGGTCCACTCAAATCTGTATGGTTCTTTCTTCAAAAGACCATCTCAGACACTAATCTGCATAGTCCTCATGTGAATTGAGCAAGATTGTCTGGACTTTAAAAGAGACTATGACCTCTGAGTTTGTTTCGGCTGTTTCTTCTCAGAGTAGTCAGGTACGAAACACCGGCCCCATCTAGTTTTAAAAAATGACGTGTAAAAGTGTTTGTAAAAACCTACTTGCAAAATAAACATCATTTATCATTCATTTATCATTTATCATTTATCAAGTGACAGTGTATGTGTAGTTCTCAGATAAAATAAAAACCAAGACAACGCTGTCAACAAATAAAGTGAAGCCAGCGCAAAACTAAGCTTCACTCTGTGCATACACGCTCACACGCACACATTTCCATCAAACTACAATTTAAACTACGCTTAAAAAATGCACACATGTTAACGAAATTGGTGTCACTTCTTTATTCGTTTATGACCGTGGCATCACTCTGGGCCCTATCAGAATAGGTACCAGCGCTGTGACTTTTTTTTTTTTTGTAACAGGACCTTGCTGAGATAGGAGCCTTTTGGCCTTGCACAGGACCATTTAGATTGTTTTTTTTTTATTTTTCTCTTGTTTACTTTTTTGTATAATTTTGTCATGTCTATTCTATCTTTTTGTTTCTGTTATGTCCTGTGTAAGTTCAATAAATACTTTTCTTTCTTTCACTTTATTATTCGCAGTGTTTTTTATTTGATCTGAGGTTTAGTTACTAACTCATTTTTTTTTTAATGTAACAGGACCTTGCTGAGGTAGGAGCCTTTTGGCCTTGCACAGGACCATTTTGATTGTTTTTTTTATTTTTCTCTTGTTTACTTTTTTGTATAATTTTGTCATGTCTATTCTATCTTTTTGTTGCTGTTATGTCCTGTGTAAGTTCAATAAATACTTTTCTTTCTTTCTTTCACTTTATTATTCGCAGTGTTTTTTATTTGATCTGAGGTTAAGTTACTAACTCATTTTTTTTTAATGTAACAGGACCTTGCTGAGGTAGGAGCCTTTTGGCCTTGCACAGGACCATTTTGATTGTTTTTTTTTATTTTTCTCTTGTTTACTTTTTTATATAATTTTGTCATGTCTATTCTATCTTTTTGTTTCTGTTATGTCCTGTGTAAGTTCAATAAATACTTTTCTTTCTTTCACTTTATTATTCGCAGTGTTTTTTATTTCTGATATCTGAGGTTTAGTTACTAACTCATCATCATCATCTTCCCGCCCTTATCCCATGTTACTTGGGGTCGGCGCAACACGTTTTTTCCTTCCATTCCCCCCCCCTGTCAACCGTTCATAGTTATTGAAAATTTAAAACAGCGATTGAAATCTGACTCGTTGGTCACTGGTATTAAGCGCTACTGGGTACGATTCCGAAGCATAGCTCTGAGAGGCCTATACCCAGCTGTGGGTGAAGTCAGTAACCAGCACAAGCCCAGACTCCGTAATGCAACCGAGAAATTCTTGGTGACAAAATTAAGAACCTTATAGACAGCAGAAGCACTTGCGACCTCTATTTACTTATGTATGGTCAATCGTAAAGAAACTATTTTATTTACTAAGAATTTGATCCGACCCTCGAAACACATAAACAAAAATCAATGCAGGACAATAAAAATTTTACGATCTCCACCAATACGTTCGATAACTTGAGCTTACGTCATCACTAATGACGTATTCACTCAGAGATTTTATGGACGTGGTAAAATATGACAGCAATATTATATTCACTTATCTTTGTGATGTAACGTATTGTTGTAAAGTTAAAATTCCAAAGTTTTTCGTCCACGACTATTAAAATTGTGGACTTTCGGGCCCCTGACCTCTAACGACTGTCAGAGATCTACAAATGACAGCCGGGACCAGCAGTTGCTTTACGAGACATGGAGGGACTGGCATGTAAGGGATGGTCACCCATCCACGGACTGACCTCGGCAAGCGCTGTCTAACGATGAAGATCGGAGACTTTTTCAAAATTGCTTAATGTTATCGAAAAGTTATTATTACATTTTAAAACTAATGGCACAGTTACACTTGGTCGTTAGCCCGTATACAACAACAACAACCCATAACGTCCACAGCTAGACATAAGCCTCTCCCATGATGGGAGGAATTTGCTGTAATCTCCACGCCTGGCAGGTGGATTGGAGATCACAGTGATGAAAGACTTACAGAAAACGCTGCTGCCCATTCTCTGATCTACTTAGGCGCAAGGTGTTTTTCTTAAACATTAGTCGCCTTATACGACACCCGTAAGTGTAATAGGTTGGTTCTATTCTACTCTGCCGGATACCACATGGCTTGGCCCGTATACGTGTACAAGAAAGACTCACATGAATTCAAGCACCCGATGCATTTTTACCCTACGAGTAGTTTAAATGAAGTCCATTTTACACTTGGGCGTTTGTCCGAATTCCATAGGCAATCGAATTCGGGCTAACGACTAAGATGAATTCTTCTTCTTTATTGCGATAAACTCTGACACCTGGTTATGCACTAACTACGGTTAGCGCTTAACCAGGTGTCAGAGTTTTATGCCACCCTGACAGGTCCATAGTTATGGGCTTAGGACTTAGCTTTACAAGGTCGAGAAATATATTTCAGGTGTGCTGGTTTCCTCACGACGTTTTCCTTCACCAAAGCAAGTGATAATTATTATACAATACGCTCATGAATCCGAAAAATCAGAGGTACATAAGTGACTTGGGTTCGAACTTGAGACCTATGACTTGGAAGTCCGACGGTTACACCACTAGGATATCATTGCTAATCGCGCCTCTAAAGAAAGCGATTCTTTCTTGTCTGTTACAATAAGGAAACTAGAGTAATAAATTTTAAACGTGACGCATGTCACTTTGCATGTTCTACCGTGCTCACTGGCGCTTGAACACTTTTAGCCGTATACCCTGGGTTATAAGGTTACAAATTAATTGACCGTCAGAGAGCGCGGTAGTAGGTATTGCTTGACGTAGACACGTCGAGTGATGGCTTACAATTACATACTAAAGCATCTGAATACAGTTTTACAGTATGACAGCTGCAATCCATCAACAACTCGATAGCAATGAAGGTAAAGATCACTTTGATTTTGAAAAAAATGTCAGTGACAGCAACTTTATTTGTACTGAAATAAATATCACACAAATTTGACATACAAAGTCAGAGTCAAAAAAATTGTGAGAGAAGTGTCATAATTTGATTTCTTGAGAAAGTAGGTATCTATATTTTATCGTTAGGAAATGAAAAATATTGCAGAAAAACTTTGGAGTTCGCTCGAAGGTGTTTTGACAGATGTTCATAGTGCAGGGTGTAAAAGGAAAGCTGTCAACCAAGCATTCTACTACATCGGACTAAGGTTGACACTGAGCAAATTGCAACAGTTCTAGCTAATTTAATTTTGCATCTAGTCCGACGAGTAGCATTAAAGTGTTCACCTACATGTAAAAGACGTATTCTAAATCAAATTTACGAATCCTGACACCTTTGCGAATAAACTGCTTTGCTTCAAAAAGATGCATTTGGTAAGTAGCAAGCCGAAACTCCGAAATCGAATTTACGTTCGAGCTGCAATTTCGTTGGTAGAGGTTGCCATTCGTCTACATTTTTCTTGAATACTTTCTCAAGGGATGTCCGGGGATGTCGAAAAAATAATTATTTGGCATATTTTGGGGCCTATTATTGTTTTAGTAACTACCATTTTGATGTTGCAGCAATTTACATGGAGAGGCTGCCTATCTGACCCTAGCAACCCAATTATTGGGATACGGTGCCCCTTTAGACCCCTTAGTAATATTGGTTGTCAGACTTTTCAGCTTCTCACTACCTATTATTTTCGTAGAAACATAATTTCTTTCATTTTTTTTTTGTTTCTATTGTCGTGATACTCATGCATAGTTTCTAGATGGGGTATATCTCGGTCACAATGCAAGTGAGATGTGAAGCCCCAACACAGGATATGTCACACCTTTTTCTAGAGCTGTCCAGGTTGGTTCACGTACCGGTGCGACAAAATCTGAGTCATCGTTTCGAGAAGAAGAAGATGATAATCATCATTTGAATTGACAGTTATAAGCAACCAAGGAGCTTATGTCAATCCTGTTGAAATCCTGTCAATCCTGCTGTCTTTCAAAATGTTTAAGTTTTCGTATAACCGAAAACTACACTGTCACTAAACTTGTTCTTCGTGCTTTATCACAATCACACTTGGAGATTTTCGAGATTTTGAAAAATTGTTCCCACAGCTGGGACGGAGGCTTCCTGTCTATGAAAGAGAGTTGGCCATCCAAAAAACCGGCCAAGTGCGAGTCCCCTTAAATTTTAGTGTAGGGGAGTCCCCTTTAATTTTAATAAATAATAAGCAACAGAAATACCATCTGTGAAAATTTCAACTGTCTAGCTATCACGGTTCCTGCGAAACAGCCTGGTGACAGACAGACAGTAGAGTCTTAGTAATAGGGTCTCATTTTTACCCTTTGTGTACACTTATTAGAGCAATGAAAAACTAATTTACACTGTTAAATGATGAAAAATAAACAGTCCAACAAAACATTGAACTACAATAACTACAGCTAATAAACTATATTTTTTCATCAACCCTAATCAATAACAAGATCTAGGTTCCAAAATATTGTATTAAACCTAGCAACCCTGCCAATGTTGCCAGTTTCTGAGCAAAAAAAAATTAATTTCCGTGGGGACTGGCAGTTACCTACGTCGAGCAACATAAATCATGTTAAGGATCATGTGTGTATAGGATAGTTTGCAAGCTTAAATTTGCTATTATAGATAAAGGTCTATTGGATCGAATATTGTGAAGTTATGGTATAGTAGAGCTAGTAAAAGTAAAGACTCATATGGGGTTGAGCAGGACGCCAATCAAGGCGGGGTGATGGCAGGTAGAGTAAATCTGAGCGAGTGGATTCCGAGTACCGGAAACAGAAGTGTTGGGCACTACGCGAACTCATTGCAGGTTGGTAGATGTCACAAGTCTTCGAATTTTTGGTTCTAGAACTTGCCGCTTTCCTCATGATGTTTTCCTTCACCGTTTTGAGAGCAGTGGTGATGAAATAAATTACACAAAGTAATGCGCCTGCCTCGAACACATGACGTACAACCCGAAAGTTGGGACCATTACCACTGGGCCACTGCCGTGCTGCTCTGGTAACTAATAGACCGAGTTCCAAATGTCGAAATCCAAAGTTGTACGAAGTTTTTCAATAATGAAAATCGCGTCATGGAACTCAGACGCCTTGCAAGGCGCAGTGATGGCAGGTGGAGTAAAGCTGTGACCGAGTGGTGTTCAAGGACTAGAAAGAGGAATGTTGGTCGTCCGGCGCGGCGGTGAGATGGGCAGACGATATTGTTGCCATCACGGGTATATACCGGATGAGGCTGTCAGGGAAAGTTGGAGCTTGCTGGATATAGGCCTCTCTTTGCTTATGGCCAGCAAATAGAGGCCTATATCCAGCACCCCGCAGTAAGTGAAATCGGGCTGTGAGTTGATAGATGATTATATTGATTTGGATATCTAAAAATTGGAGTAACTCGTGGCTGAGTAATAACAGCCACACGGTCCGTGTGGTGCCGGACTCGAAGAATGCCACCACCCCATCTCATCCAGTGGGTGTCGTAAGAGGCGACTAATGGAATACTAAGCATATGTAACAATCAAAGGATATGCACAATAGCATCCCCAAGGAGGGTTGACGTCAGGCAGGCGGCCGGTCATAAAATCTTTGCCAAAACCCAAGCAGTATGGATATTCAAATAAATGGAAGTAATGTGAGGGCTAGGGCGTACCCCACAGGCGACGCGCAGGGGCAGCACCCGGCCACTGCGGAAAGTGGACAAGGGTTGTCGCACCAGAACGGGTGGGTGCGACGTAAGACGCAAGCCCGGAGAGTAAGAGAAGTTAGAATGAGGTGTGCGAGCTGGAATGTAGGTACGATGACTGGAAGAGGAAGAGAATTAGCAGATGTTCTTAAAAGGCGACGGATAAAAATAGCGTGTCTGCAAGAGACTAAGTGGAAGGGTGAGAAGGCAAGAGAGATAGGAGAAGGATATAAGTTTTATTACTGTGGAAGCGATGGCAAGCGAAATGGTGTGGGTATAGTTTTGGATAGTGAGTTGAAAGAATGTGTGGTGGATGTTAAAAGAGTGAGCGATAGAGTGATAGCTGTAAAAGTGATTCTGAATAGTTTGGTGCTTAATATAGTCAGTGTGTATGCACCCCAGTCAGGAAGTGAGGATAGCGTAAAAGAGAAGTTCTGGGAAGACTTTGATCGAGTGATGTTGGATGTGCAAGACAGTGAAGAAGTGTATGTGGGGGGTGATTTCAACGGGCATGTAGGAAGAATGAAGGATGGGTATGAGAGAGTGCATGGTGGTTGGGGGTATGGAGACCGTAACAATGACGGCGAGGCACTGCTTCAAGCTGCGTCTGCCTTCGACCTGGCAATAACAAATACGTGGTTTAAAAAAAGAGACGAACATCTTATTACATATAAAAGTGGCCACCACGCGACGCAAATAGACTATTTCCTGGTTAAACGGGACAGTCTTAAATACGTCAAAAACTGTAAAGTGCTGCCAGGCGAAGATTTAGTCTCCCAACACAGACTGGTCATAATGGAGGTAAAAATCAGTGTCTCAGCCAGTAGAAACAAAGAACGGCCCCCACCCAAAACCAGATGGCGTATGATAGAAAACGAAGAATGTGCAAGTATGTTTAAGAATCAAGTTGTAGATAAGATGATTGAAATGAAGGATATGCTGGATATAGAAGGAAAATCTGTGAATGAATGTTGGAAGGAGATGGCGGATTGTATAAGAAGAGTAGCAAAAGATGTGTTTGGAGAATCCAAAGGGAAAGGTATGATAGATAAGGATACATGGTGGTGGAATGAAGAGGTGCAAAAGAGTCTGAAAGAGAAAAAGATTGCGTTTAAAGAATGGCAGGGTGTAGCAAACGGGAACGACAGTTTGAAAGAAGAAAAGAAGAAGGAATATAAAGAATGGAAGAGAAAGGCAAAAAAGGCGGTAGCAGTTTCCAGAGCTAAGGCGCAGGAGAAGTTATATGACTCACTGGACAGTCCTAGAGGCCAGAAGGAGCTCTACCGGATTACAAAAGCAAGAGAAAGGAGAACAAGAGATATAAAACATATAAAGTGTATGAAAGACGGCGCTGGTAAGGTTTTGTCTAAAGATGATGAAATAAAAAGGAGATGGAAGGGTTATTTTGAAAAGTTAATGAATGAAGAGAATGCATGGAGCGGTGTGCTTAAAGAGGTACAAGTAAATATAGGTTTGGTGAGGGAAATTAGTATGGATGAAGTGAGGAAAGCAGTTCAAAGTATGAAAAATGGAAAGGCCATGGGCCCTGATGAAATACCAGTAGAAGTATGGAAGTGTTTAAAAGAAGACGGATGTATGTGGCTGACTTTATTCTTCAATAAGTTGTTGTATGAAGGAGCGATCCCACAAGAATGGTGCAATAGTTCGCTAGTGCCCATCTTCAAAAATAAAGGTGATGTGCAGGACTGCAACAACTATCGGGGGATAAAGCTCATGTCACATAGTATGAAAGTATGGGAGAAAGTGATAGAGAAAAGAATAAGAGAAGAGAGTAAGATCACCCAAAATCAGTTTGGGTTTATGCCAGGTCGAGGAACAATGGACGCCACTTTTGCACTCCGCCAATTGTGCGAGAAGTACAGACGTGCACACAAAAACTTGCACATGGTGTTCATTGATCTGGAGAAAGCGTATGATAGGGTACCTCGTGATGTGTTGTGGTGGGCCTTGAAAGAGAAAGGTATACCTGGGAAGTATGTAGAGTTAATTCGTGCTATGTACAGTCAATCTTGTACCTACGTCCGGTCAGCTGCTGGCAACACCGATGAGTTCAGTGTGGCTGTAGGCTTGCATCAAGGGTCGGCTTTAAGTCCTTACCTCTTCTTGTTGATCATGGACGCTTTAACGTCGGACATCCAGGAAGAGGCACCCTGGTGCATGCTGTTTGCCGACGACATTGTTCTTGTCGGTGAAGATGGACCTGAGATCCAGAGCAGATTGGAGAAATGGCAACAGAAACTGGAGAATGTTGGCTTGAAAATCAGCAGAAGTAAAACTGAATACATGTTCTGCGATTTCGGCGGTCTCTCCAGTTCTGGAGCCATAGCGTTAGATGGCGCGCCTCTTCCTGTCTGCTCCGACTTTCGGTATCTCGGTTCAGTCGTGCAAAGCGATGGCGAAATAGATCGTAGTGTAAAGCACAGAATTAACACGGGATGGATGAAATGGCGGCAGGTCACGGGAACAATCTGCGACTCCCGCATTCCCCTTAAGCTCAAGGGGAAGATTTATAAAACAATGGTTAGACCTGCTGTCTTGTATGGATCAGAATGTTGGGGCACAAAAGGGATGAATGAAAGGCATTTGCATGTCGCGGAGATGAGGATGCTAAGGGGGATGTGTGGTGTTACGCGAATGGATAAAGTAAGAAATGAGTATATAAGAGGAAGTCTGAAAGTGGCGCCGGTGACTGAAAAGTTGTGTGGTAATCGGTTGTCGTGGTATGGGCATGTGATGCGGAGGGATGAGGAAAATGTCGTGAGGAAAGTTTTGAGTATGAATGTGGATGGGTATATGAGTAGAGGAAGACCAAAGAAACGATGGATGGACTGTGTAAAGAATGATATGGCAAGAAAAGAAGTGTCTGATGAGACGACGAAAAATAGAGAAGTATGGAAGAAGAAGACATGCTGCGCCGACCCCAAATGAATTGGGATAAGGGCAAGAGAATGATGATGGGTTGATGGAAGGTTAAGCTACACTCACCTAGAACGGTCCGTAAACGGGTGAACATCGATCATAAATCAAGCTCCTTCGTGCCTCGTCCACGTTCATAAATCTGGCATTCGATCGATTCATATGGTTATTATTACTAAACAAGAACCCATAATGTGACCACTTTGCTAAGAGTCCCTAGGAAGAAAAAAAAGATGAAGCGTTTCTCCCGACACCGCTCGTCCGCGCGTTGTGGCGGTGGCGGCAATGATTTTGTGGTGATGGGAGATGCGGAGAGGCAGAGAGCGCTGTTCGCTCACGGTGTCGGGCGGTGTATGTGTGCATTTTTTGTATTGGGACAAGCCCGCCAAACTATTTCGAAACCACTGCAACTCCTGAAAGACAGAATCAGCTGTGTCGACTACCAGAAAAACGCCGATACAGTGAAGCTCGACGAAGTCCCAGACAAACAATTTATTTGTCTTGGGTCCCGCAACTAAATTAATCAGAAAAGAATAGCGGAGCAAGTAGGAAAAACTTAATTTCCATATCAGCAGTAGACAGAACAAAACATTGCCAATAGGCTCAAAAGGACGTTTACAACTGGGTGTATGTGTGTCGGGCATCTACGGATTTCATACAAGCCAATGCGAAGTGAAATCCGCTTCACCGGCCGACCTAGCTCACGAGCGTTTTCGTGTGAAAACCGTTTCATACCTCCAACTTTCAAAGTTATCTTTTACAAGACAGTAAACATATTTTCCAAGTGTACAATATTCAAAAAGTTAGGCCATAGCGAAAAGGTAAGGTTTTATTCTGATTTAATCTCGTGGCTATGGAAGATTGTGGAACCTCTGCTCGTGTAAAACTTTGAGCTTAGTAGCTTGAGTATGCATGAGACAAGGTATGGAAAGGACAGGCGTTTTAGGGCACTGTCTTGTGTGATTGATGTTCAAAAAGTGCTAATAACTTTTGATTTTGTATCGAGTCTTCATTCCAATTCTAATCCATACCTACTATCCTTGTTATCATAATTAAGCATAAGCATTTATTTGCAACAAGTATTGGCCCATATTGGTCTTAAAGTAAGTTATGTTTCCTTAATAAATACGTAATCAGATTTATATGACATAAAAATTATACAATAGGTATTTGATGTTAGAGTATACAATTTATTCTTCAATATTTTTGTCATGCTGGTTTTAATTATTGCATTTTTTTTGCGTAAGGTTTTAAATGTGAATGTAAATCTATCTGTAACCTTAAAATTAGTAACCGATCGTAATGTTTAGCAAATAGAAAGCTTACGTTCCGGAAAAGAGAAGACAGTTAGTCTTCAATAATACATTAATTATAAAATCCCCGTTTTTTTATTTCGACCAGTTTCGGATTTTCAGCAAAGCCATCAAATCTAGTCGCGCTATGCTTGTTATAAAAATAATTATGTGTATATTATGTATTATGTAATTATGTTCTGCATGGTGTTGGACGTAAAGAATAGCACCATCCCCTATCTTCCCGTGGGTGTCGTAAGAGGCGACTAAGGGACTTACCAGAGAATGGGCAGCAGCGTTCTTTGTGCTTTTGTAACAACCGCACTGCGATCGCCAACCCACCTGCCAAGCGTGGTGATTATGGCGAAAACCCCCCTTCGGGGGAGGCCCATGTCCAGCAGTGGACGTCTTTCGGCTGAAATAGTATGTCGCCACAACATATTAAGTTTTTTGATCTCATTATTACCTGCATCAATTATTTATTATTATTCCCCAAAAAAGAGCGATTAATAAAATTGAAATGCTTAACTAGCCACATGTTCGTCCTTTTGTGAAGCTCTGATATTGTTTAGAAGGACAATATTTCGATGTTCAACGGTAAAGTCATCTCATACCTTGTCTTATTCATACTCAAGAGATAAGCTTTTTGCAGTGTAATTGGATTTCAGACGCTATGATAAGTGTTATAACAATATTACTGGTTTCGTGGTAAAATATTGTACTTAACATGTTTACTTTTTGTACGGATTGTCCTTCGTTAGATATCTCTTGATGATCTGAAGACTGGTTATCAGACTTTCAAGCTTCACAATACCCGTAACGACTGTCAAAGATCTACAAATCGCAGCCAGAATCAAAGGCTTAACGTCGCCCATCCACGGACCGACCTTGGCAAGCGAAGCTTAACCTTCAAGCTCGAAGTTATTACCAAGCTTAGCTAGCTCTTGGGTGTATAAAAACAAAATACAATCCGCAAATATCACAAATAACGGATTATTCCGAATAATAAAGAAAGGCATTAAATAATAAAACATTGTGTTTTCTTTCTTAAACCGGTAAAAGTAGGTAATTTTATGGTAACCATAAAAGAAACATAATATTTGCCTCGGCATTCTTGTTTGGGTAGGGTGACCATATTTTTCCTTGTATTGGAGATATATGATTATGGGTAAACATGATATTATTAGGATATAATTATGAGAAAAAAAATGGTTGCCTGAGAGATATTTCTCGACGGCATGTAAAGCCAAGTCAGAGGCCTATGGGCGGCATAAAAACTCTGTCACCGAGTTAGGTACTAACCACACGATAAAGAAAAAAAAAGATTATGAGGAGAATGGGAATAAAATAGAAGAACTCCTATTTTATTTTATTTTTTTTTTAAGTTTTATTCTCAGCAGAGAATCATGACTTGGGTTTGATTTCCAGTTCAGGCAAAGTGTTATTAGATTTTTCTATCAGGAATTTCTCAGTAGCAGCTTCAGAGTCTGAATTTGTACCCTGTTGATGGCAATCTTCTTCTTAGCGTGCCAATTCAAATTGAGTCAGCTCAAAAAATGGCGACAAGTTTCGCACTTTCAGTAGCGTCTATAGGCTCCTGTGATCTACAAACAACAGGACAAGCAGGATACGATAACAAGTTCCCCATCGTTTTTGGGGCATCACCACATTTACACACACTCCAGTGCCAAGTCATCTATGAATCTCCACCTGCACAGGTTTTCCTAGCTTCGGCCAATCTGTGTCCAGCTGTGATAACAATAGGCTTGCCCAATATTACATGGACCTTAAACATAAATAACTGGTGAAATGTGGGTGTACAATGGTGTCGATTTTGTTGTGCACAAACTAAACTTAATTTAGGCTATTGCTATCTTTTACTATAAGGTAGTGCGAGAAAAGGACGGTTATAGCTATGAACTAAGTTAGAGATGTCAAACTAGTTTATGCCTTGCGCTTCACCGTGTTTTTAGTCGACATGTTTTTACGTGCACCCTTCATTTGTATGGAAAAATTAGTTCCAACTAAATTTGACAGCTCTAAATTATGTCCGTCTCTTTCTCGTTTTATCTAAATAGAAAAAGATAGCAATAGCCTAAATTAAGTTTAGTTTGTGCACAACAGAATCGATACCAATATCATCTTTTACACAGTTCTTCCATCGTTTCTTTGGTCTTCCTATAATGGCTTATAAAAATTCCACATAAAATAACAAATTTTCCCACAAACTTTGGCTACTCTACTTTCAATGTATTTGTTTGTATTCAATCCTGATTACATTGGCTGAAATTTTTCACCCGATACTTTTATAAGATACTGTTATATATTAGCCATTAGCCTGTTTACAATGTGTTGCTCGTGGCTAAATAATAACAGCCGCACGGGCTTTACTTCAAGGTTAAGCCGCGCTTGCTTGGGTTGGTTCGCGGATGGGTGTCCATCCATAAAACATACCGAGTTTCCTCCTAGATACGGAAAGTACGTTATGTCATTAGTCCCGGCTGTCATTTGTAGATCTTTGGCAGTTGTAACAGGTAGTCAGTGGCCCGAAAGTCTGACAACTTGTCTTACGCAAAGGGTATCGTATTACCCAGAGCGGGAGGAGTCATTTGATGATTTCCCATCCGAAAAAAAAGGTAGGACGCCCTCAGGTTAGGTGGAGCGACGATCTTCGTAGGGTGACTTGTAGCCACTGGGTGAGAGTTGCTGAGAATCGAGTTGAGTGGCGTGCGATTGAAGAGGCTTATGTTCAGCAGTGGACTTCTATAGGCTGATGATGATGATGACTGCATTTGACAGTTTTCTTAAAACAAATAAGTAAAATATGATGTTTATTATTTCTTTTTTTCCACGATCACTTATTGACAACCATTCTTATCAAGGGGTACCGTATTACCCAGTACTGTGTTGTGGAGGTTAGACAGGCAGTCGCTCCATGTAAAATACTGGTATTCAGCTGTCTCCAGTTAGAGTGGAAGCCGACCAACTATGTTGGGATCGGCATTAGCCACTTTTTTTTAACGTAAATTTAGGTAAATAACAGATTGAATTTGTAAAAAAAATCTAAGCGATACAGCTCCTTTAATATAAATCTAGGATTTTTTTGTGTATATTTACAAATTTTGACAAATTCAAATCTAGGCTTTACAAAAAACTTCAGACCTCTGCGATGCTTTTTCAGCGAGATATCGGCGATAACGTGTTTTTCACCGTTTCAATGGCGCGGCCATGGGGGTTTAGTCTTACAGCTCCTAAAATATAACCTTTTGTCGTATTTTTACAAATTCAAATCTGTGTTTTACAAAAAACTTCAGACCTCTACCAATGCTTTTTAGCGAGACATCGGCGATAACGTGTTATTCACCGATTTAAAGGCGCGGCAATGGGGTTTTAGTCTTACAGCTCCTTAAATATAAACCAAGGATTTTTTTCTATATTTTTTACAAATTCAATCTGTTATATACCTAAACACTAAACAGGTCTCTGCAACGCTTAATTTTAAAGATCTCCGTGGCCGCGCGGTTCTCCGCGTTTCAATGGCGCGGCCACGTTCAAAACCTTATAACATTTTAACCATAACTTTGAGAAATTTATGGTTTTGGGAATCAACTTTTAATTTTTTTTACAAAATCATGGCATAGTTTTAAAAAAAAGGCTGTGGCCGTGCCGTTGAAACGCACCCCTTCAATATGAGCCAAACGGTTGCTGCTTCACATAAGTTTATCAATTTCAAACATAAGTTTATGTTCACACCCATTCTGGGCCATAACATGTGCATATTAGTGCCCCTGATGCTACGTATCCAATTTTTTTTACACAAGCAAAATATTACGAACAAACTCAATATAGGAAGAATGCCTTGTATGTAGGATTAAGGGGTGACACCCGGGAGACAATTACGCAAGGAAAACGTGGTGTATACATACGTTATGTCACGTGAAAGCTTTTTTCTTTTGCTTATCGGTGTTCTATTATAGTTGCCTATGATTGAATCAGAAATAAGAAGATTTTAGGAGAAACAAGGAAAGTGAAACTTTTCGCTTAATTTTTTGTTTTTCATTTTGTTTTTTTTTTTCTTTCATATTTCTAAATCGAACTTCAAATCAGTCAACAATAACCGGTTCACGCACACAGTAGGCCCGCGTTTGGTGCATTGTCTCGTTCATTGTGGTTAATTAGCAATATTAAAATGTTTAACCCATATAATGGTTAATCAAACATGGGTCTAACCGGTTATCCTTTTAACCCGGTTCCTGAGCTAAACGTAAACATATAATTTGCCCAAAAAAGGTTACGGGCGTACTCACTGCTCAGCACATTACAAAATAAACACGCAATCATAACTGTAAGCCACAGCCATTCAAAAGATAAATTAGCTAAAATACAGCTATGTACAGCGGTACACTGGCGGTCAGAATATCATAATAATTGTGCATTTAGCAGTTAGAGGTAGTAAGTTCATTGTGACCTATTTAGGTCGGTTAGCGCGGGACAGTTGCAACCGGGCTGTTCTGAAATATGATTTGAATGGAGTTACAAAGGCTGGGGACGTTTCAGCGGCTTTTCAATGCAGGAATACGGACATTTACGATGTGTTTCTGTATTTATTGTTTTTTGAATAAGTTCTATTATTTTTTACCGGAAAGTTTTGTCTTTTCAATTCAACTGTACTCATATGAAATTTTTGTTTTTGGATATTTGGCGAATCCTATACACATTTATAATATCACAATCTAGAATTTGTCATTTTTGTTTAATTGTACATCATAACATCACGCCTGTAATCACCAAAAGATGTGGCAGAGGTGTACCCAATAGTCACCCCCTTTTTAGGGTTCCGTACTCAAAGGGTAAAAACGGAACCTTATTACTAAGACTTCGCTGTCTGTCCGTCTGTCTGTCACCAGGCTGTATCTCATGAACCGTGACAGCTAGACAGTTGAAATTTTCACAGATGATGTATTTCTGTTGCCGCTATAACAACAAATACTAAATATAGTCAATGGTACGGAACCCTTCGTGTGCGAGTCCTACTCGCACTTGGCCGGTTTTCCCGTTGTGTTTAAGTCAAGTGGAAACAACCAACACTTTGGCTCTTTCTGGAAATTGATCACAGGACTTGATGCTCAGCAGTTGCGCTTGCGACTACTAGACCAACAAGTGGTCGCATGCAAAAGACGGATGTTCGGATGAATAAAATTTCTAAAAAAAAAAAAAAACATAACACGTGTTTTTAAAAACGTTCGTGCTAACGTAACCTAAGTATGTTTCCGCTTAAACTTTAGCCTAAGAAGTGGGAAGATTTTTTTTTTATAACGAAGGCGACCCATTTGACTAAGGGGCGCTTCACATACGCTTTTCTTAACTTTCCTGCTACATAACACGACGCTTTTTTTCGTACTTTTCTTCGTAATTATGTCTGTCGACTTTTAAGAAAAGAAGGCGTGTAGATTGTGTTTGAAACATGTTTTTAAAACTTTTGTTATGAAACACGTGGACGTGTTATTTATCAAAAGGTTCGTTATCGGAATCAAGCGTGAGCAGAAGACCCTGGGTTGAAGGTAAAAACCCCTGGCCCTGGTTCAATCCATGGTCCGGAGCGAGACGGAATGGGACGCCGTCACCTCCTTCTACGAAGCAGTAATGCTAGAGAAGGAGGTGGCGGAACGTGAGAGGGAGAGAACCTCTCAACGTCCCGGCCGCCGCGGGAGATGCCCCGGGCGTCCGTGGCCGGGGGCCACCACGTGGCCCCTGGCCACCATAGGCGCGGGCCTGTGGACGGTGGGGTATGGGCTAGCTCGCCGTCCGTCCGTCTCATGACGACAGGCCGTGTCGACGACGCAGGAGTGTTCCACGCGCGCCTCAAAGAGAGTCAGCAAAAAGGAAGGGGTCCACAAGGACCGATGCCTGCCGGGGTTGCGGGACTGTTCGAAAGACATACCGCGGCCCCGGAACACAAAGGGCGATGAAGGAACATGGATGAGTTTTAGTCAGTAAAAGTCTGACACTCCCTCCTGCTCCGCCCAGAGCGGGAGGAGTCATTTAGTGATATCCCATCCGAAAAAAAAAAAATGTAAAAAAAGTTCATCACTCGACAAACGAGAAAAAATACTTAAGAGGCGTGATGGATGCGTAGTTCATAAAAAAGTAATAATTCAACTTAAATTTAGTTTAGTTTGTGGACAAGGGAATCGGCACCAGTGTGTGTTTATCTCGATTGGATTACGGTTTATATATGTTTTTAAATATATTACATTTTGAAAGGACAATGATATAAAAACGAGATATGAGGAATTTAAAATTTCTATTTATACTCATTTTTCTTATAGCTCTTGTTTAAATCAGTGTCCATTCAAAATTTATTTGGGAACATAGATATTCTGTATTCCAATCGGAATAAACACACACTACCTTAAGAATATGTTTGATTTACAAATTATTTTGGTATGTTTGTATGAATTACGCATGGCCCCTTTAAAATAAAAACTGAGAAATTAACATTAAACAAAATTCGATATGAACACAATAATATTAGTTTCCGTGTCTGTACACATCTACCTAGATTAGATATCTTGCGTGATCTTATTCACTAACAGTACACACAGCGTCTCAACATAGTTGAAACACTATCTGAAACAACAGTACCTGTGTCTCATATCACAGAGTGAAATCAGGTTTCGATTCATAATCACAGAGTTTCAGTTATCTACCCACAATGCTCTCGTTGTCCTGTGATGAGTGATGTACAGTCCGACTTCAAACGTTACCATATCGATACAAAAAGATGCGATACTCCGATATTCGATAAAAACATCATCATCTGCCTTGCATTTTCCCAACTATGTCGGTTTTTAGTCTAACCGGATGCAGTTGAATACCAGAATTTTACATGATAAGGTAAGATAAGATAACATATTTTATTTGCATAAAACATGTTATACAAGGTGCTATTGAAAAACATTATTTCGGACATGTTTTGCTTAATACTAAAGCATGCAAACTTACTATACATTGTGAATTCATGTTAAAAAAATCATTAATGCAATAGAAATTATTATTATTGAGCCATTTATATAATTAGATTTCAAATAATTTACAATTTAATGTTTTAAACATTTTTGATAATTTATTATAGAGACGTACACACATAGCCACAGAGTTTTTATTATATTTCGCTGATCAAGGCAGCACATCTAGCACAAGTCTGTATTGGTCACGCCAACTTCGAGAGCTTACTTCCTCTGCTGTTTTAAATAGTTCTTTGTGTTTTTGATGAAGTGTCTGACTAAGAAAAAGACAATGAAAGACAGACATTACAATGTGGTCCGCATTTGAAATGTGGTGCTGGAGGCGGATGCTCCGAATTCCATGGACAGCCAAACGCACAAACATGTATATCCCTTCCAAACTTGATATCAAGACCCAATTGTCTACAGTTTACTTACAACGTATTTTGACCTATTTCGGCCACATAATGCGAAGAGGAGATAGCAGCCTTGAAAAGCTGTTCATTGTTGGTAATACCGAAGGCGAGGCCGGTCGCCAACACAATGGTCCGACCAAGTAAAAGTGGCTATGTCCTCAAGCAAATTTCAGCAGGTGGTGATGACAACTTAACATGCTTTCCGAGAAAGAGGACACTCGGTATGTAATGATGGTCACCCATCCAAGGGCCCATCTAGGTAAGGACTGTATAACCTTGGATATCGACACTAGAATCGTATCGCAAAGTTCGGATCAGAATCGTTCCAAAGTGTCGATACAAATGGCAAGTGATTGTGTAGGTATCCCTGTGATCTAATAGTGCTCAAAGTATTGTCTGTGAATAGTAGTTATGGGTGCACAAGTCGCTGCGTGACTGTTCGAAAGAGATACCGTGGCCCCGGAAAACAAAGGGCGATGAAGGAACATGGCTGGGTGCCATGTTTGGGTCAGTAAAAAAAACAGAACGACGGCTCGAACTCGTTGGCGGGCGTGGCTAATAATGCATGCTATTTAGCCAATTTTTTAGTTTATTTAGTTTAATTTATTTAGTATTCATTTATCTAGTTTTTATTTATATATTTATTTAGTAAAATATACGACGATTAACCGTACTGCGATCGCCAACCCGCCTGCCTAGCGTGGCGATTATGGCAAAACTCCCCTTTTGGGGGAGGCCTATGTCCAGCAGTGGACGTGTTTCGGCTGAAGTGATAACGACGATTTATTACGAAAATGAGCGCGTAAAATTTCATAAATTGACCTTTGGGCTACTCAAAATAAATTATTTGAACTTTTGAATAAATTATTTATCCCTGTATGGTTTCACTTTTCCCATTTTCATACTACATACGTTATTTATTTACGCTCAAAGATGAATTAAATTCGACTATTAGTCTTATCACCACAATTTCTCCCAATGAACAGGGGTAGTTTATAAAACATGACACTCGGCCGAGGAAAGGCCGAGTGTCATGTTTTATAAACTACCCCTTCCCGCTACAACATTGATGGTTAGGCAAAGTTGTCATTTCTCAAATATAAAACGAATTATTAAAATCTTTAAAACCCTGCATAATATTAGTTTACCATACGCATTATTTCCGACATCACCTCCAAAGATAGATCACAGCAGATCTTATTATTGAATACATATTTGAAAATCATGACAGAAGAATGACCGACTTGTATAACCATATATGTAGTAGGCACGATAACCGATACTGTTACCGGTACAGTTTGCTGTATTATTTACGCATACATATAAAAATACAAGATGTAAATGGATCTTCCACGAAGCCGTCAACTAAGGTATTCTGTACGTCAAACTCAACAACTGTACGACAAAAATTTTTGCTGGGAATCGACTTTTTTTATGGGGTGAATAAAAGCATCAAAAAGCAAGTAAAGTCAAGTAGACAAGTAGCCAAGGGGGGAGGGGGGGGAGTGATCAAGGTAGTCAAGTATCATGTTTTACGCTAGTACTCAATGCGCACTCAAAAAATAGTGCTGAAGGATGCAGTAGTACGGGGGTCGCAGAGTCATTTAAAGTTTTATCATTAAAAACTTGTGTTTATAAAAAAAAACCCGGAACTTTTCTTTTGAGGTATCTTCTAGCTGGAACAAGAAAATGATCGCAATGACTGAGAGAACAAGTGCCTTTCGGCTTCCCTAAGGGTATTTTTTCACCCATTATAAGGTGCGCTAAGGTAGGCCTCAAAATTTAATAAGCAGGGTGTGAAAGGACCCATCACATAGCATGGTTGACCCAAGTATTCTGTACGTCAAATTAGGTAACACTGACCAAATATTTTTAATATCGAGTACTTTTATTTACGTGGAAATTCACGGTTACGGCTACTGTAGTAGCGCTCAATGTACCGCACTCAAAACATTGTGTTGATGAATACATTGAATAGTACAGGAGTTGTGGTGGTATTTATAGTAATGCTAAATTTGCAAAATGTGGGTGCACAACGGTAGGTACATCTCTACATAACCCTTTAAAATACAGGCGTGATGGTATGTTTATGTTCAATTTATAGATCACCCAATTTGTGGTTTCAAACAGTATTGAACGTCCTCGACAGCTACAAAGGAATAAATTTAAAAAGATTTGTAATGTTTTTTCCCGTACGCGACAGATAGACCCAGTGGGGTAAGGGATGAATTGATAGCATTGAGTTAAAGTGAAAGGTTCTGTACATATTTAGCGTAGGAAGTGAGTAAATCTTTGTTTCGTATTCTATACGACTCTAAGACGTATTCTATGTTGGGTCTCTGTAGATTATACGAGTACCTAACTATAATGTGTAATTACTGAGTAAAAGAGTTTTGTACCTCTTTTTTTTTCAGATGGGAAATCATCAAATGACTCCTCCCGCTCTGGGCGGAGCAGGAGGGAGTGTCAGACTTTTACTGACTAAAACCCATCCATGTTCCTTCATCGCCCTTTGTGTTCCAGGGCCACGGTATCTCTTTCGAACAGTCTCGCAACCCCGGCAGAGAGTTTTGTACCTAAACTTGATATAGAAACGAATCAAAAACGTTTTTATTGTCATCAACACATCTAACCAACCTTTTTTCAACCATTTCGGAGTCGGCTTCCAGTCTAACAAGATGCAGGTGAATACCAGTATTTTACATGGAACGACTGCCTATCTGACCTTCACAACCCAGTTAGTACTGGTTAATACGATACCTTTTGGTGAGACTAGTTGTCAGACTTTTGGGCCCCTGACTACTTAACGACCTTCAAAGATCTAAAATTGACAGTCAGGACCAACGGCTTAACGTGCTTTCCGACTTTTTATTTTCGTAATTTTATTTATTTATTATTTATTTAAATCGAACACAAGAGTGATTCATAACTCCTAACCTAGTGATTCACAAATTCAGTAATGGTTTGGACGAGTTTCGTCCAAACCGCGGAAAGCACGTTAAGCCTTTCATTCAGTTTATAAGATCCACGAACCGAAATAAGCAAGCGCGGCTTAATCTAAAAATTGACTTGAGCGGCTTTTATTGATTAGCCACGAGCTCTACCGAATCGGAAAAAAAAAATCGCTGAACCGTGGAGCTATTTCGAGTAAAGCGCAAATTGTGGGCAATCACTTGATAGATTAGAATGAAAAGTAACATAATTTACAGGAAATAAAACATACATAAATGCCTAATTACCACCACCTCCCACCCTACCCCCCTCTCTTTCCTTAATACCACTGTTAAACCCACGATGGTATGTTTAAGTTGTGTAAAATAATTTGTAAACAGTGTTTATTAATAAAAAAAAAAGTAAAAAAAAAACATCTTCATGTTCAATAAAAATAATTGCGTCTGTTTCACGACAAAACAGTACATCATTAGCTTTCCGCGGGCAGATTTTCGTAGCGAACCCTAAAACAGGGGCCGACCACGGAATTATAGACAGACGGACAATTTACCGTCGAAATAATAAATTCAGAACGCGAAACCTTTGGATAAAGAGAAAACGATTTTTTTCCATTATTTTCCTGTTTCACTATTATTTTGTTTCGAAAATTTTATCGAAACCCTTTTCGGCGATTTTTTTTTTGTTTCGTTTTCACCTGTCAATTTTCGAGAGAATAATAAACCACTATTTTTTCACGGTAGCTTCGCATTATTTTTTTTCTTTTTTTTGGACGTGATGAAACGATGGTTTCTTAAGATTTATTGACGAGACAATTCGATTTCTTTTCAAAAACAATTGTTTTGTGGGCACCGATAGCTTTTTATCTTCGTTATATAAATATAGTTTATTATCTACATCAGTGACAACGAGCGGGTGATGTACAATAATTTATCTGATGGGAACGTTACTTACAAAGGAATAAAGAACCGGGTGTATGATTATTAGGCACTCGCCCCATATCATATTGTTGAATGTTTATTTAAAATCCAAAAACTGTTTTTCTTCGTAATAACTTTTATTCGTATTACACAATGATAATCTAGACAAACTCGCTTCGTAGCTCAAAGATGCCTGCCGTGGAATCACTGAAGGGGCATAAGCAAGATTGCCAGCAGTACCTAGTCAACTGACTACCAACGATATTTTGCGCCATTACCGTATCGGAAGTCAAAATTGAGCTACGAATTTAAAATAACAGTAAGAATAATATTACAAATAAAAAAATATAGGTTTTTTCTATAAATACACGTAAAAATCAACATTAATAATAGTGCAATAAACAATTATTAATATTTTACTTAGTTCAGACTTCCTTATATCAACAAGTTTTAATAGAATTCACAACTTATTTTTAATGAATTTGGGCAATGTATTTTAAAAATGCACAATACGACGATAAAGTGACAAGAACTCCTAACTGACATTTTTGCGATTTTACTTTTTTTTACGTAGATAGACTTTAAATAATTGTTTGCGTGAGCAGGCAATAGCAGCTAACTTCATATTATCTTATTTTTAACGAGTTATTAATAACTCAACTATTAAGCAAATGTGCATCAAATTTGCTGACAATATCATCTAAGAAACTAATATTAATTCTTCCATTGTATTTGTTTCAATAATATTAATCATAAACTGATTATTATCTTTTCTTTTAATATTTTCTTAGAGACTTTAAATAATTGTTTGCGTAAGCAGGCAAATAGCAACTAACTTCATATCTTATTTTTTAACGAGTTATTAATAACTGACAATAACTATTAAGCAAATGTGCATCAAATTTGCTGACAATATCATCTAAGAAACTAATATTAATTCTTTCATTGTATTTGTTCCAATAATATTAATTATAAACTGATTATTATCTTTTCTTTTAATTCAATCTCAAGAGTAATGAAGCCTTTTTTATGTTTTATCAGATATTTGATTGTAATAATTAATATGACAATATTATTTTCTAACAATCTGTAACATTTTTGAAGTTAATTAAAAATTATTCTATGAAAATCACGCCTTTTCTTTCAAATATTATAGAATTTCCTTACTAGAAATATCTTCTATCTTTGCTATTATAATGTATATTTTCAAAGCCTAGATTGCAATATCACCTATCTACGTCTAAATCAAAAAGTTGATTGTTTATACACTAGTCGCACATAGCCCCCTATACCCGCTTCTTATTTAATATATATCCAATAACAGTATTTTTCATACCTTGGGTTTAAAATAAATAAAACATTTTTTTCGTTTCCTGTAAAATCATGTTCTGGTGGATAAAGGTTCTTGTCACTTCATCGTCGAATTTATATTAATTAATAGAAATAAATACATGAATTTTAATCAAGCTTACAATATAAAGGGAGGATTCTCCAAAGAGACGGGTGTTAGGATACGTGTTTTTCTGCCCCATGTATGTTTTGATTATGCTTATGTTGCTAGATAGAATATCGAGAAGCTTGTGCCTAATAAGTTAAACGGGTATATCGTAAAGGTTAAGCTGCACTTGCTAAGGACAGTCCGTGGATGGGTGACTATCCATCACATACAGAGTTTTCTCCGTACTTTGTTGCACCGTAAAGCCATCAAGCCTCGAAATCATGTTAAGGTATTCCGAAATTCAAATTTTCTTACGGTTTTTGCAATTTGCCAGTGCTATGTTGTTTGTTGATTAAAATATTATTCACGGCTGTAAGACGTATGTAGTTACAGAATTATATTCATCAAAATCATCAATACAACCATTAAAGTTTATAAAGGTGGAACAATTACTTTTTAAAGGTCAAAGTCATTCCTGCACCTTTATGAACTTGGAGGGTTGTATACGTCTTACAGCCGCGAATATTATTCTAATCAACATACAACCTAGCCTGCAAATTGCAAAAACCGGCCAAGTGCGAGTCGGACTCGCGCACGAAGGGTTCCGTACCAATTATTATAAAAAAATCACGATTGTTGTATGGGAGCCCCCCTTAAATATTAATTTTATTATGTTTTTAAAAATTTCAACTGTCTAGCTGTCACGGTTCCTGAGATACAGCCTGGTGACAGACAGACGGACAGACGGACAGACGGACAGACGGACCGACGGACAGACGGACAGACAGCGAAGTCTTAGTAATAGGGTTCCGTTTTTACCCTTTGGGTACGGAACCCTAAAAACGTAAGAAAATTTTATTTCCCGTCTGACTGTCTCGGCTGTCATTTGTAGATCTTTGACAGTCGTTACAGGTAGTCAGTTCGGTCGGACACTACTTATTACCCATTTCCCGGCATTTCCATTGCCTGTGCGGTTTGGTTTACTTCTAGTATGTCCGATCAGCACTCCGGATATTTGATTTCCATAAATGGAGTTGTTTTAAATAAACTACCTCCTGAAATGAAAACACTGAATAAACAATTTTCAGGTATTGTTTAACCAAACCGAATCTATGAATTAATTTAAATAAAATTTGTTTATTTTACATAACATATTAGGGATGATGGCTGACTAAAAAATATATGATTCTGTTTAGTCCGTCAGTTAGATTATCGAAAAATATTGGATACGTGTTTTTTGTTTTATCAAATTAATAAAAATTGACGTAGATAAAACGTGTCAGAGATCAGTGGGGGCTAGTGACGTCACATTTGAGTAAAAACTGCACTCAAATGTGACGTCACACGAGTTTTCAATGCACTGTATCGTCTTCATTTATTGTTTAAGGACGTGAAAAAAGAAAAAATACGTATCCAATATTTTTTGGAAATATAACTGACGGACTAATTAGATTTTTTTGTCATCTACCATATTAAATCACGCCTGTTATATCCGCAGGGTAAGACAGTGGTGTACTATCGAGGACACTCCCGCCTGACCGCGCGACCGTTGCGAGTGCAAGCAAAAATAAGCTTAGTGGTAAGCTTATTTTTGCTTGCACTCGCAACATAGAAACGCTCTCTAGCCCCGCCCCGTTGACTTTGTATAGAAATAATGAATAAAAAGATACCGAATCGGCCGAGCGCACTGACGACGCACGCCAAACGAGAGTTATTGTTATTTGGCGCGCCAAAGTTGAGGCTTTCCCAAACCAAACTTTAAGGGGGCGTGGCTCGGTGCCTCCGCATGTTTTAAACGAAAAAAAATTAAAATGGTCAGGCGGAAAAGACCCCGACTGTACCTAATAGTACCATTTATCATTTATGTTCAGGTCTCATGTAAATGGTGGCGAGCCTATTGCCATCAACCGGGCACTATTCCAGACTCCAGACAGCAATAGAAAAAATCCTGATAATAACATATTCACATTAAGTCCGAAACCTGAAAATAGAACCCAAGACTCATACTTGGCAGTAACGCTTCCGACCTCTAAACCAACGAAGCAGTTTTAAATTGAAAACAAAATCAGAGGAACATACAAGGGCATTTACGAAACGTCACAAGATAAGAATAAGCATAATTCAGAATAATTTATTTAAAAAGTCAGTAGTGTAAGTAATTTTAAACACTGTTTAAAGCTTTCACGGTTCATAACTATACTACAAATGCCACTTACGGGATATCTTCCGTGATAATGGTTTATTTTTGAGCTCCCGATATTTCGACGCTGTGCAAGCGCCATGATCGCGGGTTAACATAATCACTGAAGATATCCCGTAAGTGGCATTTGTAGTAAGTAATTTTAAGTTTATTATTTTTATATAGCATAATTTTTATTGTTGAAAGTGTATTTTTAATAGTTTGTAAAATAAATTTAAAACGATCATTTGACAACTGACTTCACACCTATCAAAGAAGGGGGATGTGACGTCACGTCCGGAGGAGTGTTGGAATGAAAAAAAATGAAAATGAAAAACGTTTATTTGTCCCAAACAGTAACATGGATTTTGTATATGAGACATCCCCAGTAGGTAATTGAAAATACCTGTGTTGGGGGTATCTCGCTCTTTCCCTTAATATTAACAATATTGAGACTAATGCACAAGTTATAACAAAAAGTAACAAAAAATTTAATTTATTATTAAAGAAATAAAAAAAATAAATAAATAAATGAACAGTAAATGACTTATAAACTAATTAGCAGCTCTTTGTGTAACTGTAGTTGTATTCCTATGTGAAACTGTATGTGCGCCTTGTTCGTAAACAGGGTAGTAGGTAGTAGTTGTTGTCTGTGTGTGTTTGTTTGTGTTTGTGTGTGTGTGTGTGTGTTCGTGTGTGTGTGTGTGAAAGTGTATATATTTGAAGTGCCGATGTGTTCGAAGCAGTACATAGATCACACATATTCGGTGAGTTCTTACATTATTTATACGGAGGGAATAAAGAAGAAATGATTTAACCAAGTCTAACCAAGACTTGCTCAGTTTCCTCGTATTTTAAGGTTTTAAGCCACTCGGTTATTACTTTTTTGCATATGTGTGAGACCTCATGGTGGAACTTTAATTTTTGGTTTATTTTATTATAAATGTAAGCTGATTGCGTTGCAAATTGACGCCGTGCAAAAGCGGTTCGAACCCCCGGGGAGTAGGCCACTATATCCTTTCGTCTTTTCACCTGACTATCTTGGTTAAAAGGAATAGATTTTTGTAAGTACAGGGTCGTAATCAAAAAATATAGTTTTCTTACTGTAAGTAAGCCACTAATTCTATATAAATCGACTGTGGGGTATCCGAATGGTTTATTGTACATTACTTTTATGAGTGACCTTTGGGCTCTTTCTAACTCAAGGAATTTAGTTTTAGTGGCTCCTCCCCAAACTGGTAAACAGTATGTAATAACTGATTGTGTGAGCGCAATATAGATGCTATTTAATGTATTTTGGGGCATCACATATCTTAGATTTTTAAAAATCCATATAAATTTTCGCACCCGTGATGTAACAATTTCTATATGCGAATGCCAAGTTAAACACTCATCAACAATAACTCCCAGGTATCTTGTGGACGTTACATGTTTAATAGCTTGACAATTACAATGTTGGTCCCTGTTGTCCGTACACGTATGGATTCGAATACTAAAATTAAGGCCTGGTTTAGACCTTCTACTAGGTGAAAAACAAATATAGTTGGTTTTAGGAACACTAAGGGTAAGAAGATTGGCTTTGAGCCATTTATCTATAGGAATATTCACGGTTGTTGATCACTAGTCAGTTGTCAAAATAATGGTCGTCGAGGAAGCAAGTCGTGCTGCTCCATCGCGAGTGTTAATTATTGTGGCTTATAGCTATTTTTTTGTAAAGTGCTAATAAAGGATTTTGAAATCTAAAATAATGATTAATAATTTTGTGAAACGCTCTCGCAAAACGAAAAGGATAACAGTACGTACTTACAACAAAAGTGTACATTTGCGTGCAGTAGTGCTATTTCATAAACAGTTGTGTAATTAGTGCTTCTAAGTAAACTATAACTAAAATTTATATAACAGTTTCAAGTAACGGTAATGTTGAATTCAAATGTTACGTAGCGACCTGCCTGATCTAGGTTTATTTCACAGAACATATAAAGGGTTTATATAAACCTGTGTTTTAGACCATCACTTTAGATAGGAGCGCGGTTCGCATTGGTCCTTTCATAAAATATGGAAAAGAACCGGCAAAAAACTTAATGGTTATTCTTTTTTCTATTATATATTGATAGCTTAAGGTCGTTGAACTTGCCCATTTTGCGTTTGTGTGTATTATCCTTTGACATAGCCCAGCCATTTCAAAACTCACCGATGCAGCTGAAATCTTCACCGATGCATCTTTTCAAAATTACTAGACTGTATTAAGGGTACTATAATAGACTGTATTAAGGGCCTATACTACCTCAAATGGCTTAGCATGATCCTCCGTTACGCCTAAAATACTGCAGCATTAATTTTTAAATAAATATATGGTAAAGTTGAGGATTAATGTTAAGTCCTATAATATTTGGAAAAACGATTCCAAAAAATTCCAAAAAAACACGATTCCATAAAATTTTCTCGATAGAAAAAATCCCAAAGTTACCTATAAACTGAACAATAAACCACTGGCAATCATTAAATACTTTATACTAACTGGACTAACTTTATAACAGGTCTTATATTATTCATTTTTTTAGTACAATCAATAGATTTTTTGTAAATCGCAAATAACCACTAATTTCGCACTATCTGGCCCGCAGTGACTGACGTAACAACCACTTTGTAGTGCAAGCTGATTAGAACTTTGTTCTAACAGTATTTGAAACGAAGTTTGAACTACCAAATATAGAGTTGCTAATTTGAGGTAGTATATGCTCTTAATAGTACACGTAAATACATAGTTTTAAAAGAAAAGACTGTCTATTTCATTTTGACCCCATTCGGATTCCGTAGACACATTCTAATCACAGCATTTTTTATAGCCTTGAGCATGGAAACAATCATAAGAAATACATTAGGGTCCACAAAAGAATCCGGTTAAGTGCGAGTAGGGCTTAGTGTCTGAGGGTCCCGTACAAACTAGTGCGCGGCTGAGTGACACTGTTTATGAATTTCCAATACTGTTTTGAAAGACAAACTTAACTTTGTTGCTGAAAAAAAAGCTCTCTCATCATTCGACATCAATGGTTAATGTTAATTGTCAACTGGAATTAATGTTTGTTATTTTCTTATAAGCATATTATTATAAAAATAATTTTTCTTTTTTTGATAGTAATAGGTCAACAGGTCAACAGAGAGTGCGTTCGGAAAAATAATAATGAGATGTGGATGATGATTAAGAGTTCCGTTTTTAACCACCTTCACGCGAACCCGTTTTTGAACCGAGAATTGCAATATCAAATGTCCACGTGAATCAAACAACGTTTTTCAATACACTTTTGAAGAAATAAAATAAAGGAATGAAAAATATTTTTGTCATGAATTAATAAGAAACTATGATTTTAATTTTCTTTTTTTCCGCGCTTTGCTTTCGCCAGGTTGAAGGAGAAGCAAAGGTATGAAGCCACTATACAGCCTATTTTTTTTTTTTTTTTTCATATATTTTTTTATTTAGAACACAAATAAATGTTAATTTGTTTATAAAAGTAAATATTAGTTTAAAAAAATCATGAAATCTATGTTATTCTATTTATAAACACAATTTGAATATTCAAAAAATATTTACGCGTTTTTTTTTTTTTTTTTTTTTTTCGGATGGGAAATCATCAAATAACTCCTCCCGCTCTGGGCGGAGCAGGAGGGAGTGTCAGACTTTTACTGACTAAAACCCATCCATGTTCCTTCATCGCCCTTTGTGTTCCGGGGCCACGGTATCTCTTTCGAACAGTCCCGCAACCCCGGCAAGCATCGGTCCCTACGGACCCCTTCCCTTTTGCTGACTCTCTTTGAGGCGCGCGTGGAACACGAACGCGCCGTCGACACGGCCTGTCGTCATGAGACGGACGGACGGCGAGCTAGCCCATAGCCCACCGTCCACAGGCCCGCGCCTACGGTGGCCGGGGGCCACGTGGTGGTGGCCCCCGACGCCCGGGGCGTCTCCCGCGGCGGCCGGGACGTTGAGAGGTTCTCTCCCTCTCACGTTCCGCCACCTCCTTCTCTAGCATTACTGCTTCGCAGAAGGAGGTGACGGCGTCCCATTCCGTCTCGCTCCGGACCATGGCTTGCACCAGGGCCGGACGCGAGAGGTCGCCGCCGCCGATCGCCGCTTCGTGGACACGGCGGTGCTCCGCCCACGCGGGGCACACCTCCACCGTGTGTTCCACCGTGTCCTCCGGTCGATCCTCACAATGGAAGCACCCGGGCGTTTCCTCCCGCCCGATTCGGTGCAGGAACCTCCCGAACACTCCGTGTCCGGTGAGGACCTGCGTCAGGCGGAAGGTGAGGATGCCGTGGCGTCTCTCAAGCCACTCCTCAAAGAGGGGACTTATCGCCACTATCGTGGCGTGCCCTAAAATTTATATTTACGCCTTAGAGACGCATTATTGCTTTGCCGAAATTAGAAAAAAAACATTCACTTCAGACTATAGGCATTGAACCAATTTGGACTAAGTATAGGTATGGTTATCTGTGGCAATTTTCATTCCCGCACAGGTGTTAGAAAATGAAAAAAATCGCACGCGTGTGAAATACATTGCATGTTGAACCTAATCGTAGTGCAATAAGAACCAGTTTTCGAGGAAGTGTATTGAAAAAACTGTTTTCGCAAAAAAGTTTTGTCTTTTCATGTTACGGAACCCCAAAAAACAACAAAAATAAGGTTAATCGTCCATTTTCTGCACGAGATTCCTCGGACTGTCTGTTCTCGAGATTCGAGCTCCTAATTACTCTTGGCTGAAGTTAATAAAAGTTTGAAAGATAAGACACTGGCGCTCCTAAAGTTGTTACGAGCGGGATACGGATCTTAATGTCAGACCCGTTTGTGTCACGAATTGATGTTGAACTGGAGAAAAATAGATTGAGAATTTTTACCGTTACTTCAGTCCAAGCTAAAGGCCTGAAAACGCTTGCGTGACGACCGAGAAGCAGTTGTGAAAATTAAAATATTTTAATAACACAATTAGATGTAAATCTGTTAAAAATAGTTAAGTTTTTTTTTTTTTTAATAATTATGACATTCTTTCTATAAAAAAAAACACAATTTAAATATTCAAAAATATTGACACCGTAAAGACGAATAATTATGTCTTTGCCGAGAATAAAAAAAAACCAATAATGATTATAGGAATTGAAACAATTTGGACTTAGTATAAATTAATATATTTATCTGTGATAAATATTTATTTTATTTTAATTTAACTATTCATTTTTAAAGTGAATATACAACAAACAATCCTTGATTATTTCAAGCGTCTTCCTGTTGCGTTATTAATATCGAGCGAAAAACCGCAAAAATACCGGCCAAGTGCGAGTCGGACTCGCGCACGAAGGGTTCCGTACCATTATCTATACATTAGACAAAACGGCAAAAAAATCACGTTTGTTGTATGGGAGCCCCCCTTAAATATTAATTATATTCTGTTTTTAGTATTTGTTGTTAAGTATAGCGGCAACAGAAATACATCATCAGTGAAAATTTCAACTGTCTAACTGTCACGGTTCATGAGATACAGCCTGGTGACAGACAGACGGACAGACGTACAGATGGACAGACAGACAGACGAACAGACAGCGAAGTCTTAGTAATAGGGTTCCGTTTTTACCCTTTGGGTACGGAAACCTAAAAATCACATTTTTTGTATGGGAGCCCCCATTAAATATTTATTTTATTCTGTTTTTAGTATTTGCTATTATAGCGGCAACCAAAATACATCATATGTGAACAGTTCAACTGTCTAGCTGTCACGGTTCATGAAATACAGCCTAGCGACAGACAGACGGACAGACGAATAGTGGAGTCTTAGTAATAGGGTCATGCTAGAGAAGGAGGTGGCGGAACGTGGGAGGGAGTGAACTTCTTGTCCCAGCCGCCGCGGGAGACGCACCGGGCGCCGGGACCGGCCACCCACCGTAGGCGCGGGTCTGTGGATGGTGAGCTATGGGCTAGCTCGCCGTCCGTCCGGCTGTGGGACTGTTCGAAAGAGATACCGTGGCCCAGGAACACAAAGGGCGATGAAGCAACATGGATGGGTTTTAGTCAGTAAAAGTCTGACACTCCCTCCTGCTCCGCCCAGAGCGGGAGGAGTCATTTGATGATTACCCATCTGAAAAAAAAGGGTCCCGTTTTTACCCTTTGTGTATGGAACCCTAACCCACAACAAACCTAATGCGCCTACTTAGTTTCATTTTTATCTAGTACTAGCGGACGTTCCGCGTTTTCACCCGCGTAGTTCCCGTTCCCGTGGGAGTACGGGGATAAAATATAGCCTATGTTACTCAGGGTGAATGTAGCTTTCTAATGGTGAAAGAGTTTTTGAAATCGGTTCAGTAGTTTTTGAGCCTATTCATTACAAACAAACAAACAAAGTTTTCCTCTTTATAATATTATTATAGTATAGACTAGACACCACTAGCTCACACTAAAGGAAAACATGAAATACCGTCCTTAAATCCAGGATTATGACAATCTAATCACACTATTAGACGAAAAAATGTAAGAAAGGTATTCCGAAGCTCATATTTTGTGACCAGCCAAAAATGGGACGAATAAATGTTTCGTTCGAGAAGCCGAGAAAATCTAGTATTTTAGAGTATGTAGTGTCGTAAAATGTTACTTTATAGTACGCTGGGGTATGTTTCATAGTTACAGTCATCGATTTTGGTTGATACGAGGTTATGTTGTATTCAATAGAATGGTTCGAGTCGATGAAAACGTTTTGGTCACAAGATTTTTTCTGTTCTGTTTCCAAAAGGTGGAGAGCAGCGGTGGTCCAGTACTTACAACCCCGAATAGGGTGATGACAAAAAAAAATCTAATAAGTCCGTCAGATAGATTTTCAAAAAATATTGGACATAATTTTTATATTTTTTCACGTAAACAAAAAAATTAAGACAATACAGTGCGTTGAAAACACGTGTGACGTCACATTTGAGTACAATTTTTACTTAAAAGTGACGTCACAAGCCCCCACTCATGATCTTTGACACGTTTTATCTTAAGAGTTTGGCCGCTGAGAGAACGCGTTCCTGACGTCTGTCAGTTGGTACAAAAATTTAGCGCGAAATTGTAACATTTATTGATAACTGATTTAATGATACCGTTTTTAATAATTTTATTTGTTAAGAGGGCAAAAAAGGCAAAATGGGTAATAATAGGTAAGTTATATAAGCTGTAAGTTATATAACATCACCAATAATACCAATACTCGCGACCTGTCAGGAACGCATTCTTTCAGCGGCCGAAGTGTAGTCAATTTTGTATTAATTTGGTAAAACAAAAAACACGTATCTAATGTTCTTCGATAATCTAACTGACGGACTGAACAGAATCACATTTTTTTTAGTCAGTCAACATCCGTATTACGAACAGCAAGTCGTGGATTTGAACATAGGTAGGTACATTACTTTGTGTACCTAAAATGCTGTAACATTGCCTTTATAGCTCAACATTGCCTAAATTCAAAAAAGTTAAATTATTCCCGCTGCGAAATGTTTTTTATTGTCTATGGTATTACTAAAAGCAAGTCGGCAATCTGTATGGCAACATTCGATCATACGTCACTCCAAATTTTAGTTATCAAACTGTCAGTGTCAGTTTCATTGTCAGTGCGGATACTCGCTTTTTACCGGCTCTCAGGAAAATTTTATTTTATGAGTATTTATGCTTTATTTTCTAGCGTAATATGTTATATAGCAAAGAAAATATGCTCTTTTATGTATTTAAACTGTTTTTTCTGTATTATATCTTAATTTAAACCGTTAAATCATGGTCGGCAAAGTTGTGTCAGATTTTCGCAACTTTTTACTCAACATTATCTAGGGTTAGGGCTGCCACTTTTAATTTTTTCAACAAACTCTTAATCGACCGTGGTTTTGCTTGTGTAATTGTTTTTTTTTGTAATTGATCTAAGAACGTTTTATAGAAGCTAGAACTATTGTTTCTTTATTTATCATCATCAGAAATTAAGGATGTCGAATGTAATTTTCTTTAAGTCATATAATAGTACCTATGTTATCATATTGTTCGACAGATTTTAAACATGAGCAACCCACCCAAGAGTAGAAGAAAACCAGGGGCAAAAAATAATCGCGAATAATCGGAGTACTGTCCACAGTACTCCGATTATTCGCGATTATTTTTTTAAATGTTATTACCTACCTACATATTTGTTTTCCTATGAAAAAATGTTATTATAATTTAAGTACAACAATTTGATTTCTTAAAAATATGTTCGAATATTAAGAAAAATTGTTGCATTTCCTTTGGGGCAGCCCTACACCGAACTCACTTTTGTATGGGAGTTTTAGAGAAACCTGCACAACTTTGCCTAGCATTGTAAAAAAAAAAATCCTGTGCTATTCAAGATTCAGTGAAGTCTGACGTGGAAAAGAACTTCATGGCAATATGGGTGTCAAATCCGTTACCAAAATACCTATTAATTTAAAAAGATATTACGACAGGCAATGTTGTAGTTTTTACCTCAACTTTGCCTACGTTTTCAAAGCAATTTTTTGGTGCTTTATAGGTGTTTTTTTTACTAGTAGCAAATGTATTCCTATAGCTTAAAGTCCAATATTGGACAGTAATTGAAAAAACATACGACTTTCTTAACGATTAAAGATTTATCGAAGAAAAACGTCAAAATCCGTGCAAAGTTGCAGCATTTTACGTAATTTATTTCATCATCACTGCTTTCAAAACGGTCAATGAAAACATCCAAAGGAAACCGGCATGTCCTAGAACTAAAAATTCGAAGACATGTGACATCTACCAACCTGCACTAGCTGGGGCCCCCGCGTGGTGGATTATAGCCCATTCCCTTTCATAGAGAGCAGGCCTGTGTCCCAGCAGTAGGAACATTACAGGCTGATTACGATGATTTACAGGGTGACAACAGAACTCTATTACTGATGCTCCACTGGTAGATGACACACCAATCAATTGAGATACTTTTTAAGAGCTGTCAAAACGCGGTTCTCTCATTGATTTTGTATGGCAATAGCAAACTGTGACGTCGCCGTTTAATCAACTCAATGACTCAATTATTTATTGATTTCAAAGCAACTTAAAATCGTATTTGGCAATTAATTGAAAATAAATCGGGTTTTCAGGACCAAAATATGCTGTTTTTTTTTTAGAGATTGGTGTCTTGGAATTATTGTTTTATGGTGTCATCTACTCTATTAATACGTAATTAGCTCATAATGGTCCGACTTCCGAGACTCAGGCCCCCCTCTCTCTATGGCCGCTAAAACAAAAATTAATAAAAAGTTAAAAATAAAAGGTTATAGGTACAAGAAATGTGTTTCTTCGCCGAATTTACTGCTTAATATTTTACGTTGGTACGGAAACCTTATGGTGGTTTCACACTACGTCCGATCCGAATCCGATCCGAACACATGAAAATACGGTCTGGAGTAGTCGTAGAACTATAGCTATGGTATTTTACGCACTAGATCCAGCTTCCGTCATCCGATTTTGTATTGTAGTGTATTTTCACGGGTACGAATCGGACTCGGATCAGACGTAGGTCGAAACCACTCTTAGTGTGTGTCAAATTTCTTTAATTGATTTTCAACTTTATATAGCTAAAGCGTTAGGTTCAAGGTTGGTTGGGAAAATTTGTCAGTTTCAGGTAGCTTGTGTTGCTGGCGTCTGTGCATACAGCGACTAGTGACTAGACTAGGCTTGCCTAGTGCCTAGGGCCTAGCGAGTCGCCTTGCGCGTAGTGAAATGAAACGAACGTTTTAAGATCTTCGCAACCGGCCGAACCATTTCACAACTGTGTTGTGGTCGGCTTCCAGTCTGATAAAGGGTGTAAAACAACTCTTAACGAAACCGAAAGGTTCTCTCCGTCATTGCGATCATTGTTTTGTTCTACACCATACCTGGAAACCTTTTAGTTACGGAGATATTGGGGGTCAAAGTTCCAACTTTTTTTTTTGTAGTGCAAGTTTTAATGTAAGATTATTACTTTAAACACCTCCACGACCCCCGTACTATTCAATCCATCCATCAGCACAATGTTTTAAGTGTGTTACATTGAGTTCTATTACAAAACATGATTTTTCACCCCAAAAATAAAAGTCGTTTCCCAGCAACAATTTTTGCGTAAAGTTACTTAGTTTGATGTACAGAATGCTTGGTTGACGGCTTCGTGATGAGGTTTTTTACACCCTGTATACTGGATGCAGCTTTTTCTTAGGGTGTCGATGGCAAATTTTTATTAAATGCGTTTGGCCCAAAAGTCAGCTATGCGAACTCCGCTCGCTGATGCAGTCATAAGGTCGTCAAGTGTGCAGGTGTCAGGGCATGCGGCGCAAGACGGAAGATGGGCCATTGTCTGTGGAGACACGCCGCATACACATCTGAGATCTGAGCCGACCATGAACCCCCATCTGAGGAGATTGTTTTTGCTACAGCCGACCTGGGTTCGGAGTCTGGTCAGAGATTTCCATGATTCAGAGAATACTAGAATTCTACATGGAACGACTGCCTATCTTCACTGACTGTCTATCAGAGAATACCAGTATTCTACAGGTCGCGGCACATAACTAGCGCTGACCGTTATTGCGCAGAAGTAAAAAATAAGAATGTCTTGGGGCGTGCGTTGCGCTGATTGGCTCTCCAGTCGTATAACATGCGCAGGTATCCCCTCCACGTTTCGTTCAGCGCTAGAGTTACGTGCCGCGACCTGTACATGGAGCGACTGCCTATCTTACTAGTTAGCACTAGGTGATACGATACCCGTTAACAAGACTGGTTGTCAGATTTTGGGGCCACTGACTAACCGCAACGACTGTCAAAGATCTACGAATGACAGTCGAGACCAACGGCTAAGGGCTCATTTACGGAGACGCGCCGCGTCTGGCGGCACGTCTGGCGGCACGTCTGGCGGCGCGTCTGGTGGCACGTCTGGCGGCGCGTCTAGCGGCGCGTCTGGCGGCGCGTTGCGCGATGCGTCATGCGGCGTGTTGCACGTTTTTCCGTTTACGAAGAGGCGGTGTCATCTGCGGCTGTGTCGTCTGCCATACATATGTATTGTATTTGCGCATGTAAAGCCACGTGCCGGGCAACACTGAATTTCAGCAAACGCACGTAAAATTGCGGCTTTTCCGTAGGATGCTTTTCCTTTGTTCGGTACTGGACAGATTCTTGGATTGGACAGATTAGTTAGTTCGACAGATTCTCTACTCGACTGATTCGTGGATTCGTCATATTCTAGGATTCGACGGATTAGCTATACGGCAGAAGTACAGGTGAAAACAAAAACAAATAAAACGCACTTTAATTAAAAACCAAAGAAAAAAAATTGTCTTCGTTTCCATCCATGTTTGAATTGAAAGCGGTCCGCGCCACGTCTCCTTAAATGAGCCCTTTACGAGCTTTTAGGGGCACGGAGAAAACTCGATATGTAATGGATAGTCATCCATCCACAGACCAACCTAGACAAGCACTGCTTAACCTTGAAGGTCGACCTATGAAGCTGTTATAATTTGGCCATGACCTCCTCAAAAATACCAAAACAGTATCCACAAATAAAATCTTCGCCAACATACCTACTTGCACCCACATAATGCTAAAGTATGAAACTTTTACAATGCTCCCAACAGCTTTTGTAAATTATACGTAGCGAGTATAAAAACGTTAATGTGCGGCCTGTGCTGCCGACTGTACTGCTATCAATCTTGGCCACGGATATTCCGGGCCATTAAAGAGATTTTTCTTTAAAAGCCAAGCGCGTACGACCTATAGTTGTTTATATGGAGCGTTTTGGTGTTGCTAGTTACTTGCTTGGAGAAAGCAAGTAGATCTTTGACTGTTTACTGTATGATTCATCATTGTCAGCTTTGTTCCACCTACAGTTGAGTATATAAGCCTCTGTGTCTACGCGACTTCAACCAGGCAGTCCTACGATCTTATTTATGGTATAAGTCAAACTTTAAAGAAATAAATGTTTTAAAAGCATTTTCAATGGATTGCGAGGTAACATTTTCTTGTGATTAGGCTGTGTTTGTATAAACTTTTCAAATAGTCTGTCCTAAGCTTGAAACGTTCTAGTGTGAAGCTATCAAAAGATTTTTATAGAAAAATACAATGTCATAATTATGTAACAATATTGTCATAGAAAAGCTCGTGGCTAAATAATAACAGCCACTCGGGTCGATCGTTAGGTTAAACCGTGCTTGCCTAGGTTGGTCTGTAGATGGGTGACCGCCCATTACATACCGAGTTTCCTCCGTACCTCGGAAAGCACGTTAAGCCGTTGGTCCCGGCTGTCATTAGTAGATCTTGACAGTCGTTACGTATCAGAGGCCCAAAAAGTCTGACAACCAGTCAACGGTCAGATAGGCAGTCGCTCCATGAAAGATACTGGTATTCAGCTGCATCCGGTAAAACTGGAAGCCGACCCCAACAATGTTGGGAAAAGGCTAGGCAGATGATGATGATTTTTCATGGAGTGCGAGGTGGTAACAATTTCTTGTGACTAGGCTGTGTTTGTTCACACTTTCCAAATAGTCTGTCATAAGCTTAAAACGTTCCAGTGTGAAGCTATCAAAAGATTTTTTTCTAGACAAAGTATGATGTCATAATTATGTTAGTGAGGCTATAATGGATGATTCCTGACTAACAAAAATATGATTCTGTTAAGTCCGTCAGTTAGATTATCAAAAATTATTGGAAACGTGTTTTTTGTTTTATCAAATTAATAAAAATTGAGGAAGATAAAACGCGTCAAAGTGGGGGCTTGTGACATCACTTTCCGGTAAAAATGTACTCAAATATGACGTCACATGTGTTTCCAGCCCAGTGTATCGTCTTCATTTTTTGTTTACACGAAAAATGAAAAAAAGTGTCCAAATTTTTTTGGAAATCTATCTGACAGAATATATATTTTTTTTTTGTTCGTCTACCCTATTATGTAACAATATGGTCATCGATTGTAAGAAAATTTAAATGTCTTCAGGTGGGCCTTTTTGCTATGCCCATCAGAGTGAATGCCACGCTTGCTTCACTTACAAGCTACTTGCTCCAGTAAACCAGAAGGCAACAACTAAACACGGCTTCATGTCGCTCATAAAATGATCGATCACGACGTTCATAATTGATTGGCGTTTTGTTCCCGCCAATATTGCGACAATACATTCTTCAGCATGAATAGAACGCGAACAATATTGCATCTCGCTCCTGCATGTGCATTGAGGTGGGAGTTACTTATCCTCTATCTCATTCGCACGAATGTAAAATAAATGTGCATGTTGTGTGGAGTATGTATGATTTTGTGCACCTGCTTACTATCATAGAATAAAATGTGGAGAAACGATACTACGTTTACCGCTACCGTGCTACGTGTTGCGACTAAAAAAAACAAAACAAAACGAAAAAAATTGCTTAGATCATGCGACAAGTCACCCTGTCTATAGTCGAATCTTTCCGGCAAAACTAGTGTATTCATACTTGTTCACAAAAACTCGCAATTGAAAACTTACAAAATTAACTTAACAAAATTCGGTCATTCAGAATATTGACCTAGAATTCCAAAGGTATGGCAACACTGCCTTTATTGGTCTAATAACAATGAAGAAGAAGAAAATATTGAAGTCTGGATTCGGTCCGGGGAAATTGTCCTGGGTTCGAATCCCGGTAGGAGCAAATGTTTGTGTGATGAGGATGGGTATTTGTTTTCGAGTCATGCATGTTTATATGTATAATAAGTATGTATTTACAAATAAAAAGTATCTATGTACAACTATCTGGTGTCCTCGACACAAGCCTCGTTGCTTAGTGTGGCACTAGATGGCGCTGTGTGTAATGTCCTGCTTATTATCATAGAAATGAATTTCACTTCTGCTCGCTTACCTACATTAGTCTATGCTGCGCTGAAAATCCTACCTAATTTATTATGTTTGCTGCAATGTTTCGGAATTTGTGCTGGCAGGATTAGTTGCGTATTTAGTTGCATAATTGGGCCAAGAGTTATATATTTCAAATACTGTATAAACATAATCAGACAAAAATATTCCCACTGCTGATGCTGGGACACAGCCCCCTCTCTGTTGGAAAGAGTGGCCTTACCAACCATTCAAGCCCAGTGCTGGTTGATGGAAGTCCACCTATCTAGACACACACATGTTTTCTAAGATTTTTAAGATTTTCCGGACATCGGTTAGCGGTTGCCGAATGCAACAGTCTTTCAAAACAAGCGTGTGGTTCTTTTAAGTGAAACAATATGGGTAAATCCGCATCATAAGAGAAACTGAGATGATGAAATAAATAAATAATTTATTTATGGTGTAAAACCGCATCTACAGAGAAACGCAGATGGTGAAATAAATAATTCATTTATTTATGTCGAAAATATTTCTTTGGAATTTTGACAACACATAAGTTCGGACTGCCACGTTCGTCTAGTGGTTGCATGCGCGTCTGAGTATGAGGTCAAAGGTTCGATTTCCAGGTCGGGCAAAATGTTATTCTTATTCTCTATTGCACATAAAATTAAAAATATACACACAAAATTAAAATATATAGCTTATGTACAACGGTGAGCTTAACCCAGGAATTTCTCAGTAGCAGCCACGGAGTCGATTTAGGCCCGGTTTATGGCAATATGCTTGTCCCTCTGCCTAACCCTTCGGGGTTAACAGGCGTAATGATATGTAAGCTTCGTTTCAGTTTCGAACACAATCGAGTCACATTTTAATTTCACACAACAATGCCCTTATTGTAAAAGTCTTTTGAATCGTAGAGTACATCAGGAAAAAACTTGTTCACTAACATCAAACAAGTCGCCTACCAAGGGTTCCGTATAATCTTGTAAGTATTTTGTTATTCCAATCCGCACTGGGCCCGCATGGTGGATTATAGCCTATTCCTTCTCATAGAGAGGAGGCCTGTGTCCCAGCAGTGGGAATGTTAATAGGCTGATGATGATGATTTTGTTATTAAACTAAATATTTGCGGTATTCAGATTTTTCCCTTTACATGTGCTGAAAGACATTGCTTCTCGCCAAATTTCGTGATTCTAGATCAACGGGAACTACCAATAGGTTTTCGACCCAAAACCTGTAGGGTACTTCCGGTTGACCTAGAATTGTCAATTTTGGTTAAAAGTAAGGTATTAAAGCACAAGTAAAGGGAAAATTAATAAAAAAAAAGTTAAAAGTTAAGGTAAATTTTGGTAATTACAAGTTTTCGCGAAAATCTAAATTTTCCGATATCTATTTATCGTGTTGACTCAGGACCTTGATTTTTATACACCTAATGGGGACTATATACTATATTTCAACTTGCTAAGTCCAGCCGTTCCTGAGAAAATCGGTGCTGACACATGGACAGACAGACGGACAAGAGAGTGATTTTATAAGGGTTCCTTTTTAACGTTTTGAGGTACGGAACCCTAACACAAAAATATACCAAATACATCCTTAATTTTCTAAACACCAGAACAGTTGAATCTGATATATATCCGTTGAACCCAATATAACGTTTTAAAAACGTGTCTAAACCTTTCACAGAATAAATATTTAATCAAATTTAAGCACCTTCAAGTTCCTATTTGCCAAAAAACCTGCACCCAATTACGAAAAAACAATTCAGTTTGGATCGGAAGGTCCCGGCTTTTATTTGCAGATCTTTGACAATCGTTACAGGTAGTCAGTGGCCCGAAAGTCTCCAACCAGTCTTACCAAGGGGTACCATATTACCCAGTACTGACTGGGTTGTGGAGGTCAGATAGGCAGTCGATGTCGCAGTCGCATTAGAAAGTATATTCTAAGAATTATTTGACTGTCTTGAAAATTAATTTGCAATACTAATTAAGTACTAGTGACGGCACATAAAAAAGGTTTTCTTGAAACTGTTTATTTTTGTTTTGTGTTTCCTTTCCGGTTGCTTTGTAGTTATTACAGGATTCTAGAAAATGCAACGTTGTAATTTAATTAAATGCTGTGACATTATATTACCACTAATAGTGAACATAATTATTTAAAACATTTTCAAAAAGTAACGATGACTTTTGCGAATTAGCAAATATAATCAATAGTTATAATGCTTTCTAGAAGAGCTCGTGGCTAAATAATAACAGCCGTTAGGACCGATTTCAGGTTAAGCCGCGCTTGCCTAGGTTGGCCCGCTGATGGGTCACACCTAATTATATACCGAGTTTCCTTCGTTCCTCAGAAAGCAGATCCTGGTTGTCAATAGGGATGATGACTGACTAAAAAAAAATATGATTCTGAGATTATCGAAAAATATTGTACGTGTTTTTTGTTTTATCAAATAAATAAAAATTTACGAAGATAAAACGTGTCAAAGATCATAAGTGGAGGCTTGTGACGTCACATTTGAGTGAAAAATGTACTCAAATTGTGACGTCACACGAGTTTCGACGTACTGTATCGTTTTCATTTTTAGTTTACGTGAAAAAATAAAAAAAACATCTGGCCAATATTTTTTGGAAAGCTATCTGACAGACAAATGTTTTTTGTCATCTACCCTATTGTAGTAGAATCGTAGTACTTGGAATTATTGGCGTGCTTTTATGAACGTGCACAAAGCGAAAGGATCATAGCAGGTGGTATTCTGTAGTTTCTGCTTACTCCCATGAGCGAAAGGCGTGAATTTATGTATGTATGTATCATAATGCCCACTGCACTCCGTAAGAGGTATTGAGGTCATCTCATCCGGAGCGAGCTCGATTGTCCGCATGTCTCCTCGTTCACCATTGTTTTTCCTTCCATTTCATGGACCAGTTTATGAGTTAGAGAGCCAAGAAAAAATTGCATATTTTTTTTTTCTTCATCTTACGGCTAGCATTACATCTAATATGATAGTGTACACAGTAACAATATTAAGTTTTGTAACTAATTACAAACAAGTCAATGAATTTTTGTGAACTCTTCCAGCAACTCAACGTAATATTATAATGCAATCGAATTTTTCTGCGGTTATCTACACTAATAATATTATAAAGAGGAAAGATTTGTATTTTTATGTGTATGTTTGTAATGAATAAACTCAAATACTACTGCGCCGATTTCAAAAGTTCTTTCACCATTAGAAAGCTACATTCACCCTGAATAACATAGTCTCGTACCCCCACGGGAACGGGAACTACGCCGGTGAAACCACGTGACGTCCGCTAGTTACAGTAGTGTATGAGATTTATCGTGGAATTAAGAGCACGTCACATAATAATTCGACATTCAACTGCTTTGGTTGTCTCTTAGTTGCAAGCGCGATTGTTAAAAATTTGATCCCGAGATCGATTTTCGAGTTGGGCAAAGTGTTATTTCATTCAAATTTTTCAGTAGCATCCCGAAGTTTGAAAGCTGGAGGTTGGATACATCCATATCTAAAAAAAAACACGTCAAGCCTGCAGGGCATATTTTTGCTAGCCAAAGGACTGCTGCATTCTAAATTCAAGCCTGAATCTAGTTTTGCGGCATACAACCAGTTGTATCAACATAATCCACCTGAACCCACCCACTGATATTTACAGGCCTCTCTTGTGAGCTAATCTCATCCAAATTTTCTCCTGGCATAGCAACAATGTCGCCTGTATATCTTGCCACAAGACGACCAACATTTTTTATCCCAGTTCTTGGACACCACGGTCACAGGTTTTTTTAATAACTCCATAAACCGTCTAGCGGTTACTTGATCAGAAATTGCCGTAACTAGAATGAAGATCATGACCAATCTTCTGATACATTTTTTATCCCAGTTCTTAGACACCACGGTCACAGTTTTTTTAATCACTCCATAATCCGCCTACACGTTATTCGATCAGAACTTGCCTTAACTAGAATGAAGATCATGACCAATCTTCCGATACATTTTTTATCCCATTTCTTAGACACCACGGTCACAGCTTTTTTTAATATCTCCATAAACCGCCTAGACGTTACTCGATCAGAACTTGCCTTAACTAGAATGAAGATCATGGACAATTTTCCGATAAAGACGATCTTATAACCCATCCGCGACAATGACCTAAGTTATGTTGCCTTTTGGCCATAAACGATACAGGGTGTTAAACTAGGGGATCGGGTGAAAACCGTTTAAACGTAGTGATTGTGCCAGTGAATAGGTAGATGTAGAAGGTTCAATATAATAAGCCTTGTAGATCTAGAAGTTGCAAGGGCTACGGCTGAACATGAGGTCTTAGGGTCGATTTAGAGGTTGGGAATCGTCGGCGGCGGTAACCTCTCGCGTCCGGCCCTGGTTCAATCCATGGTCCGGAGCGAGAAGGAATGGGAAGCCGTCACCGGCCCGATCTGCGAAGCAGTCATGCTAGCGAAGAAGGTGGCGGAACGTGAGAGGGAGAGAACCTCACGTCCCAGCCGCCGGGAGACGCACTGGGCATCGGGGGCCACGCGGTGGCCCACGGCCACCGTAGACGCGGGCCTGTGGACGGTGAGTAATGGGCTAGCTCACCACAAATCCGTGACGACAGGCTGTGTCAACGGCGCGTTCCTGTTCCACGCGCGCTTCTAAGAGATGTCAGCAAAAAGGAAGGGGCCCGCAAGGGCCGATGCCTGCCGGGGCTGCGGGACTGTTCGAAAGAGATACTGCGGCCCTGGAACACAAAGGGGAATGAAGGATGGATGGGTTTTAGTCGATAAAAGTCTGACACTCCCTTCCGCTCCGCCCAAAGATCAAAATAAGGGGACGAAAAAAAAAAGGTCGGAAATCGTCATTAAAAGTGTCATTTGGTATTTCTGAGTAGCAGCCACGCAGTCTTGGTCTGTGCCCATCATTATCATCATCATCAGTCTACAACAATCCACTGCTGGACGTAAAGCCTGTAAAATCGCCTGCCGCTCTACTCGATTCTCGACAACTCTCATCCAGTTGCTACCAGCCACCCTGCGAAGATCATCGCTCGAGCCTCAGGGCACCTTAAGCTTGTCGATTCGCGGTTTCCACTCAAGAACACGTCTACCCCAACAGTCATCGTTTCTACGGTCTGTGCCGGGTTGATGGCATTAGATTCGCCTCCTATTACACGAATTTAAAACATAAGTTGTGAAGTGTGGGGTACTGTTAGGTACACCTCTGACTAATTCTTCGGGGGTGATAGGCATGGTCCTTCTGCATCTTCCTACGTAGCATTAATACTGACAAGATTAAGGTTTACGCTGTTTTGATGGTGACTTAAGGGGCGGTTAACAGCTGTGAAGTAGCTTCACATCCGAAGCCACGAGAACGTTAGGATCGACTGATTATGGTGTTTGGGGAAACATAGCGGTGGTACTTACGTTGACTACATTTTGATTTAGATAAAGCACCCATTGAGCTACTAAGAGGAAAACACTTGTTTAATCTTTCACGGTTTACAACTATACTTACACTGTGACTTACGGGCTATCTTCCGTGATTATTAATTATAGTTACCGTTCCCGTGGGAGTACGAGAATAAAATATAGCCTATAGCACTCACGAATAATTTAGCTTTCTACCAGTGTAACAATTTTTAAAATTGGTTCATTACTTCCGGAGATACCCCCTACATACAAACTTACAAACAAATGTTATAATCTCTCTTTATAATATTAGTATAGATTAATTATTATTTATATCGAGAGTTATTATCCAGTTTTAAGTATGCTCAAAAGCCGGCGGCGAAATAAGGACTCCAGAAAACCTGTGAGTGTGTTTTGCCGTGACTTTGTATCGAATTCCAGCAGTGCGCGTTGCAAAAGACTAAGAAAGAAGGTAGACAGATTTGTCTGCACCTAACAATTTATTTACCATCCACCCGCATTCTCAAGTCATATGGATATGGGGCTTGCGACAGCGTCAAAATATCGGGAGCTCAGAATAATTGATAATCACGGAAGCAATGACAGTGTCTCGTAAGTGTAAGTTGGATAAGAGGAAGTCTTAAAGCTCGGGTTTAAAGTTGTATGGTATTCATAGGTTCGCCATACCTCAGTAGTCATTCAGGACCCTCCGACCTCAGACACCTTTCTCTACATAAGATTGTAGGTACTTTATAATATCAAGTAACTGTATGATGGCGAGATAAATAAACATTTATAACTATGTTTTTTTGAATTTCCAGATCCGCAGTATTGTTTGCAACCATTAGACCGACGAGGCACTTTAACCAAATGATGACCCTTAATATGAATATATATGACCTATAATATGAATGACCTTTAATAAAGTTATGAATATAAAATAAAGTAGCTTTATTTGAGACTGGTTACAAAATACAACGGATACACCAAAATTCCAAAAACAACAGTTGTCAGATAACAAGCCAGCGGACGGATTAAATATTGAGTATGGAAACAGATATTTGGAGCGATACAATGAGATAAGACCCAAATCAAACGGACATGTAGTGATGGGAACTGACCGAAAAGCTTTTTGCTTCACCGTTTTTGGCGAAATTTCGGTACTGAAATGATTCTGATCGAAACCAACACTTAGTGCAGATATACAAGAAATATTATGCTAAAGAAAGAAGATGTGTTTTTTTATTTTGTGAGAAGGACTACTGAGCCGATAACCCAAATATGAAAAACTGTATATGATTAGCATTCTACGTCAGGCAGTAATGTCGAGCATATAAATGCGTATTGCTTTAAATTAGTATTAGCATAATCAACCTAAAATGTGTCCACTGCTCGGACACAGTTTTTTGGTAACAGGGGACAAAACCTTGGAATGATATTCAACCGTAAGCTTTAAAATAATACAGTATTTTTTATGTCTTATAATAAACTTAAATATTAGAGGCTTAAGGCCATTTGGCCAGCCAGACAGATAATTATGTTTATTTTTCATTCTTAATTGGAAATACGAACCGAAATCTGCCGAATCATGCTGAAGACGAATCGTCGAACGAGAAACATCCCTATGCTATCCTCTAATGCGAATACAAAGACTTCTAATTACAGGGATTATTACACGGTTCAAAGGATTTGTTTCTTTATTTCAAAGAACTCGTTAACTCCGTGAAATAATTGATGAGGTCAAACCCAGTTTGCTGTTGTGAATTATTAATTAGTGATTAGGAAAGGAATGTGCCCGGCTGTCATTTGTAGATCTTTAACAGTCGTTACAGGTAGTCAGCGGTGCAAAAGTCGGGCAATCAGTCTTATTAAGGGGTATCGTATTAGCCAGTAACAAATAGGGTGGAAAATCAAATAGCCAGTCGACTCATTTGAAATACTGCTACTTGGGTCAGTTCATCATCATCATCATCATCAGCCTAGTAATGTTCCCACTGTTGGGACACAGGCCTCCTCTCTATGAGAGGGAATGGCCTATAATCCACCACGCGGGCCCAATGCGGATTGGTAGATGTCACATGTCTTTGAATTTTTGGTTCTAGGACATGTCGGTTTCCTCACGATGTTTTCCTTCACCGTTTTGAGAGCAGCGGTGATGAAATAAATTACACAAAGTAATGCGCCTGCCTGGGTTCGAACCCACGACTTACTGTCCGTAAGTCGGGGCCGCTACCACTGCACCACCGCGCTCCTACTGGGTCAGTTATAACTTTAAAAACTTTTTGTTTTGTTTTAACCTGTGAAAAAGTTAGTAGCCGGGACCAACGGCTTAACTCGGTATGTAATAGGTGGTCACTCATCCACGGACTAACCTAGGCAAGCTCGGCTTACCCTGAAAATCGACCGGAGCGGCTGTTATTATTTAGCCATGAACTCTTCTGTCTCCGCTTAGTAGAGGAATAGGGTAGATGACTAAAAAATCTAATTAGTCCGTCAGATAGATTTCCAAAAAATATTGGACACGTATTTTTTCTTTTTCATGTATACAAGAAATGAAGACAGTGCGTCGAAAACTCGTGTAACGTCACAGTTTATTGCACTTTTTACTGGAAAGGCTCGTATCATTTGATGCGTTTTAACTTCGTGATTTTTTATTGATTTGTTAAAACAAAAAAAAAACGTATCCGATATTTTGTTTACCCAGGAATCATCCGTAATGTTAACAAAAATAAAGCCACTAGATCTTTAAAAACGAAAAATAAAAATGGCTGGTTCTCTCGCGCATGCCTCGCAATAGGCTCGAATGAACACAAGATAGGCGGCTCGCATCAAGTCTTGGCACAGTGCCAAATGCGTGCGATGTGTTGTAGGCATGCACACTGCTTAGTTGGAAAGCCACTTTTGATAAAATCGTAATTAGATTCCGTTTGAAAAGTTAATGTTGGATGGACTGGAGTGTAAAGTTAGTGTTTTTCTAATAAAACTGACTATATAGATTGTTGAAATTAATAACGATTAAACCTTTATTTCTTTATGGTGTGGTAAGTGCCTGATCTGTTGAGTTTTTATGGGCCTCAGACTTAGCTTTACATGCCGTCAAGAAATATCTCTCAGGCATGCTGGTTTAGTTACCTCACGATGGTTTCCTTCACCGAAGCAAGTGATAATTATACAATACTCACATGAATTCGAATAATCAGAGTTGTGGGTCTTTGGTTCGAACTTGAGACCTATGATTTAAAGATTAAATAAACTAACATATCTAAACTAGCTTTAAACTATATAAGGGCATCAAAAACTCCTCTTCAAAGCTGTCAGCTGGTTATGTACCCGACTGAAAGCGTTGCCACGTTGTATGGCAACACTTAGCCTCTGGCCAAGGTAAAAGCCAGCCCTTGGGTCACGGGAAGTGCCAACTAGGCGTATAGAAATTTCCTTGAAAATGCTGTGAGCACTTAGACCCCCAAGTGTTAGACATCCTTTTGGCCACTTCAGCTATATTTATTTTTAATTCAACGACAAATATAACAAAAACAAAATAACGCTGAAAAAATGTAAGGTTTTTTTTTTCAAGAAACGTGTTTTTTTTAGGCGTTTTTGTTTGGTAGGCTGCTGTGTTCATCAAAATGGTGTTATGAATAATTTAACGTGAAATACAAAACGGAAGACGCAGCAGATGTTTCTAAACAAATCATAGCAACACACATCTGCTCACATGAAATTCTCCACCATGATGAAGAATCAAATATTCAGGAAAGATTTCCTCGCTCTAAGATACAGATGGTGCCATCGTAGTGATGTGATACACGTCGATTATTATTTAACTTACCGATATCGACAAAATGAAATATAGGTATGCTTTTATCTTTACCTTGCAGTATGGAACTGGAACACTTTGAAAGAATAATCGATGGCATTATAATTTAAAATGTTGATCGATGGACAGGGAGAAGAAGATCAAACAAAAGATGGATGGATTGTGTCAGGAATTATGATGGATAAAGGAGTAAACGATAATGTGACGATTGATAGGGGACAATGGAAGAAAAAAACAACAGCAACAACAACAATAGCCCATAACGTCCACTGCTGGGCATAAGCCTCTCCCATGATGGGAGGAATTTGCCGTAATCTCCACGCTTGGCCGGCGGATTGGAGATCGCAGTGATGAAAGACTAACAGAAAACGCTGCTGCCCATTCTCTGGTCTACGGAGGCGCAAGGTGTTCTGCCTCAGACATTAGTCGCCTTATACGACACCCGTGAGTGTAATGGGTTGGTTCTATTCTACTCTGCCGGATACCACACGGCTAACTAAGAAAGAAGAAGAAGAGAAGAAGAAAGAGGAAGAAAAAAACGTGTTACGCCGATTCCAAATAACATCGGTCAAGAGCAGGAAGAAGATGATGAATGATAAATGATGTTTATTTTGCAAGTAGGTTTTTACAAACACTTTTACACGTCATATTTTTTTTTAAACTGGAAGGGCCCGGTGTTTCGTGCCTGACTACTCTGAGAAGAAACAGCCTAAACAAACTCAGAGGTCATAGTCTCTGTTGAAGTCCACACATAATCTTGCTCAATTCACATGAGGACTATGCAGATTAGTGTTTGAGATTGGTCTTTTGATGAAAGAACCACACTGATTTGAGTGGACCTGTCCAGTCAGTGAAAGCATTTGTCTGTTATCGTGTAGCTCGACTTATAACTCAAGGAGATCAACGAAACGACGAACAATACCAAAGAAAGGACATATGGGTAGGTCGCCTAATAGTACAAACTGCCAGACAGTTGTGGGAAAAAACAAACAAAAAATTAAAATGTGATGATGATATCACTATGAGTAATTCGTTTACTATAAGTTATGAAAATACCAGTCTGCAGTAGATCGGTCCTTAGAAAAAAGTTATGGTGCAATCAAACCGAGCAGACCGGACAGCGGGCTGACTGCGTACATCGAACTTTGACAGATATTGAAGTTGGGACGTTATCCGTTATAGTTTGTCAAAGTTCGATATCTGTAGTCGAGTCCGCTAGGCTTGTATATCATATCCATAGCGATGATAAATGTCAGACCATTATCATCACTATAGATATTATGATACACAAGCCGAGCGGACTTGACTGAATTTTGAAAATTGCTACTTGTGACAATTTTTTTTTCGGATGGTAAATAATCAAATGAATCCTACAGCTCTGGGCGGAGCAGGAGGGAGTGTCAGACTTTTACTGACTAAAACCCATCCATGTTCCTTCATCGCCCTTTGTGTTCCGGGGCAACGGTATCTCATTCGAACAGTCTCGCAACCCCGCCATCATCATCATCATCATCATTTCAGCCGAAAGACGTCCACAGCTGGACATGGGCCTCCTCGCCAGGTGTAACATAATTATTAATTATAGGATCATCATAATGATAAAACATTTACGTTTGTTACTTCAACTATGGTGAGGATCGGCTTTTAGTCTCACGTGATACAGCTGAATACCAGTATATTACATGGACCGACTGCCTATCAGACCTCCACAACCCAGTTAGATCTGGGTAATACGATACCCCTTGGTAAGACTAGTTGTCAGACTTTCAGGCAGACTACGTGTAATGACTGACATAGATCTACAAATGACAGCCGGGACAAACGGCATAACGCAGTTTCCGGCGCGGAGGAAAATAATGAAAATGATGGAATAATGAATAAATAAATGTTAAATAAATATTGCTGACAATTACCCACAGCGAACAAGGCTTGTGTCGTGGACACCATTTAGTTGATATACTACATAGAAACTCATCCATGACTCGGAAACGAATGTCAATGCTAATCACACAAACTTAATATGCTCCTACGGCTGCGCCATTCGGGTCATCAAATGGTCACCTATCCACGGACAAACCTTATCAAAAGCTGCTTATCCTTGACCTACTTTCCGGAGAATTGTCAAGGACAAGACGCAGCTTAAGAGCCTATGCTATCTCAAATTAGCAACTCTATTTGTGGTGGTACAAACTTCGTTTTAAATACTGTTAAAATAACGTTCTAATCAGCTTGCACTACAAAGCGGTTGTTACGTCAGTCACTGCGGCCGAATAGTGCGAAATGAGTGGTTTTTATTCTATAAAAAATCAAATTTTCGTCTTTTGGAAAAAATAAAAAATGTAAGACCTGTTTTATAGTTGGTTCAGTTAGTATGCAAAGTTTCATGATCCAATTTGAAGTACTTCTTGAATACCAGCGGTTTATTGTTCGATTTAGATGTAACTTTGGATTTTTTTTCTATCGATAAAATTTTATAGAATCGTGTTTTCGCTAAATATAGGACTTAACATTAATCCTCAACTTTACTATGTAATTATTTCAAAATTAATGCTGCAGTATTTTAGGCGTAACGGAGGATCATGCTAAGCCATTTGAGGTAATGTAGGCCCTTAAGAAGGCTTATATTCGGCCACCCCCACACCCCTTAATTTAATATGCCCTAATATCTCAAGGGAATGTAATCAACAATTTACTGAAGGGCTCCAAGCCAAAATCAAATTTACCAACACAGGCTCAAAATTGTATAATTCAATAGAAAATTGCTTCCCAAAATATAATTCAGGGTAAAACTTTTGTAAATAGGATCATCATAATGATAAAATATTTATGTTTCTTACTTCAAGTTTTGGTTTAAGATTTTCTAGGCAATTTGGGAATTAAGGACAAGAGAGTTTTTTAATAGTACGAGTAACTTAAAGACAGTTTTTTTTAATAATAATTTTAGATGCTAGTTCACAAAAATACTAATTGGTTAAATGATGTCATTGCTGAAGTGCGAGGCACGGGGATATTTTTAGATTAGGTTGATCTTGCAATTTTTTTTTCCTGGGTTCCTTTATTGATACTGAACCTACCCTAAGCTATGGCACGTGACTGCTTTAACACCCTGTATACATAAATATGAAAAATGATTGAATGATAAATGATTTTGTCAAAATGCCTTTTAGAACATTTCATAGAATATTTTGATAGTTGATTTTCTCTTTATAATTAAAATTGAAACAAAATTCTTTATTAGTGAAACTCAGGAAAACAAAAGCGTTTCAAAATAGTTAATAAAATAAATCTCATTTGCAACAATACTCTAAAACGTGCTTGATCTATTACGTATTTTTACCAAAAATCACTACCACTATATTATACCTTAAAGAATTTTGAAAGAAATCCGTCGTTTACATAGACCCGTAGTGATTTGGCGCACTTCTCACATTAAATCAACAAACATCACGACTATAGTCTCTAGAGGGGTGGACAGAGGTGTGCCTTATTCTTCGGTACATACACATCCATATTTAGGTCCCATGTTACATCGAGGCGAGCCGATTGCCATCAACCGGGCACAAATCCAAACGCCGTGGCTGCTACTGCAAAATTCGTGATTAAAAAACTTATAACAATTTGCCTGACTTGGGCATCGAACCCAGGACCCAAGCTCAGCAGTCAAGCTTTCGTCCACTAGACAACGAAGCATTCAACAAACTATAAGAAATAAGCAATACAAAGTACTACAATTCACACACTCCTACATATTATATAGCTTTACTTCTAAAAACGGAAACAGACAAAATTAGTTAATCCGTCTCAATTAATTATATCTTTATCGTTCTCGGAGCGAGCTTAGTAATCCTCAAAAGGATGGTGTTCCAACAGTACTATGCGAGGAGGAGATATAGTCATCCTGAATTGCGGTCATGCTCAGAGAAGATTAGCTATCAGTGCCGTAGATACAGTGTATAAAATACACACTCATAGTTCGATGGGAAGGGATTCCGTCACGACCGGAGAGAGATCAGGCATAGGTTTAGCTTAATGTGCTTTCAGAGGCACGGGGCAACAAATTTCTTCAAGGCTGTAACTGAGAAACTCCTTATACACAAACAAACACTTTGTACCAAACGCTCAGCATACGCGTTTGCAACCAAGGCATTAAAAACAGTGAAAGGCGACTAACAAAAGGTACAAGGCACATGGCAGGAGGGGACGCCCTAGAAGGACATACACTAACCTGATTGGTGAGGTCCTTCACGAAGGTCAGGAGCGTAGTACTCACGTCGGCGTGCGTATATGACAATAGGGTAGATGACATCATAAAACAAAATTCCAAGATACCTGAAAACCCGATTTATTTTCAACTAGCTGACGTCCCGCGGTTTCACCCGCGTAGTTCCCGTTTCCGTGAGAGCACGGGAATAAAATATAGCCTATAGCACTCACGAATAATGTAGCTTTCTACCAGTGAAACAATTTTTAAAATTGGTTCACTACTTCCGGAGATTACCCCCTACATACAAACTTACAAACATACAAACTTACAAACAAATGTTACCTCTTTATAATATTAGTATAGATTAATTGCCAAATTCGATTTATAGTTGCTTTGAAATCAATAAATAGTTGAGTCATTGAGTTGAATAATCAGTGACGTCACAGTTGGCTATTGCCATACAAAATCTATGAGAGAACCGCGTTTTGACAGCTCTTAAAAAGTATCTCAATAGGGTATTGTAGTGTTTGTATCTATTCAATAGATATAATACATTGTCTCATGTACACGTGGGAGGGGATCGCTGTCAATCGGTTAGTCTAACGACAGACGCCGTGAGAGTAGGACGTACGCTTGAGCCCTTGCCTGCGTGTAGTAGTGAGCCAGTGAAACTGATTAAGTAGTGATAGTGAACACTACAAGTGGCGACGAGGATAAAGGTCAGAAATTCAAATAATAATACTTCGTGGAAATTTTCAAAAAAAAAAAGTGGGTAGTAAAGGTAAAGATACCGGACTCTATTTGATACATAATTCAGGTAAATTAATTATTTGTTTTCTATCATGTGTAATGCAGTGTAAGACATGCACCCTCTAAGGGCAATGCAAAATTTAAATCAAATTAATAAGTTACAAAATATTGATTCTAATTACTTATTACAATCTGTTACATTAATTTTGTTAGTTTTATACTAAACATTATCATTATCATTATTACAAGCGTATTTTACAAATACCTACTTCTAAATGTTGAAGTAAATTAGTTTTCGAATCTCAGAGTTGCAGTATTTCGCTGTTGGTAGGACGTTTCGCGAATAGGACATGTTTTCACGATGACATTTTGCGAATGAGACATTCTGCGTCAGATCCGTCAGGGATAGTGCATTTTTTCATGTAAAAAATATCACAATAGTTTCGCAACGGTCCATTCGGATTTTAAACATAACGTCAAAGTCGTCGAGAATCGCGCGGGAGACGCAAAATTATCGGTGCTAAAGTAAAGATATTTCCGGTTGTGGACGAGTGTTGCGAGTGAATTAGTGATTTTATTGGGATTAAAGTGTAAAACTAGTGTAGGTGTATGCACCCGGATTTCAGCATGGGGTGAGTACAATTCTATTTCAATGTGGTTTTTAGTCTTAATGCTATCATAATTTACTAAATTGTGAGACCAGATCTGTGTAAAGAGGGATAACTATCGCATTGAACATTTATACTCGATAATAGATTTCATCCAAGATATGTACCACAATCACCACAATCTTATAGTTATTATTGGACTTAATTAATTAGCCATACTTACCTAAAAACAACCAACCAAACGACCAAGAACCAACAACACCAAATAGCCAACTTAAAAGAATTACCATTTTAAAAGGTTTTGAGTTTTACTTCTCGGTATACCGTTTTAACAAGACCGTTCAAAAAGTCATATTTACTTTTAAAAAAATAAGTGCTAAAGTCCGTTAGTGACTTGTAATAACTTTAGCTATGTGAATTATTGATGACCTTCTGATTATTTTTATTGGAATGATTATTATTTAATAATTTACCTCAAACAGTTTTATCCAATAATGAAATTACAGACATTTGCTGTAAAATAAGCTGAGTGATGTACCTAATTGAATTTATTTGGTGTAGTTGAAATACAAGTACAATCTAAATTTAATTTTAAAATCTACTTGATAATGGTTATTATGGTATTTGATGTCGCGGGTGGGTACTAGCTGGCTAGTGGTTGTATCTCCATAGGTTATATTTATAAAAAACAAAGAAAAAAATAAAGAACACAAGATTGAGCAAAGCTGCTGGTCTCGCGACTAAGGGAAGAAAATTGACTAACCTTAGCACCACGGCGGGCAGTCCAGTTCAGGGCCTCGCTCCACGTGCCAGCGCTGCTGCGACCTTGATGCGCTCTTCTCGGTCTTCTTGATGATGAGGACGATGTGAGGATCGTGCACGGCACGAAACAACCTCAAAGCGGTTTAATCCAAAATTGATGATATATTAAATGGAGCGGTACGGACACGACCACGCGGCGACGGTGTCAGTCGTAATCTCCCCTCAGTACAAAACCAAGCAGCGAAAAATCAAAAATATAAAGTAAAAGCGGGTATAAGGAAAACTATACCTAAAATAAAGAAGCGCCAATGCAACGGCGCGAACATGCTCCCGGCTTTAAAACCATTGGTTTTAAAAAAAATACACTAAACTATAAGCCGGGGAGCGGAAGAGACGCTATTGCGAAGGTAGAGGGCAGAGGCGGACGGCAGGTCTCGTATAGATCCCTGTCGCCGTCTTGACAAGAGCGACTCTGCTGATCCCATCTTTACCGGGATAGGTTTCAAGAATTATACCTAATGGCCAAGATAGAGGTCCAACGTTATCAGTAACTACAACCACGACGCTACCTATCTTGATAGGATCTGAATGAGTGTTCCATTTCCCTCTGGATTGCAGAAGGTGAAGATATTCACGTTTCCATCGTTTTGCGAATGATTGCACCAATTGATCTAACAAAGCGTATCGTTTCTTTAAATTTGTGTTATCACCGGTAGCTTCGCAAGCGGGTAAACTCTTTAGCGGCGTAGACATCAGGAAATGCGATGGAGTCAATGCGCTTAGCTCAGACGGATCCTCACTAAGGGGCGTGAGCGGACGCGAATTCAAAACGCATTCAATTTGTGTTAAAACAGTTAACATCTCTTCGTAGGTCAGCAATTGAGAACCTATAGTCCTATGTAAATGAGTTTTGAAGCCCTTAACGAATATCTCGTAATGTCCACCGAAATGTGGAGTGCGCGGCGGATTGATTTTCCACGTTATTTTCCGTTCGGCCAACTCGTTAGAGAACGCGGTTTGATACTCTTCAGAATTGACTAAAGCGTAGATGTCCGAAAGAGCGTTCTTCGCACCAACAAAGACAGTTCCTGCGTCAGAGTACATAGTTTGTACAGCACCCCGTCTCGCTAGAAATCGTTTAAACGCTGAGAGAAAGGTACTCGTACTAAGATCGGTAGTCAACTCGACATGAACAGCGCGAGTAACTAAGCACACAAAAATGCATAGATATGACTTAATAGAGCGAACGCCACGTTTACGTTGCGGGATAATACTTATAGGACCCGCGTAATCAACAGCCGTGCGTGTAAAGGCTTTAGCTTCCGTTACGCGGCACGTGGGTAAGTCCCCCATGAAGGGATGCACGGCCTTGGGTTTAGCGCGGAAACAGAAATTGCATTTATGCACGATACGACGTACGACATTACGACAAGACAGTATCCAATAACTCTGCCGCAATATTGACATAAGAGCCACCGGACCAGTATGACAGTTGTGGCGATGATAGTGCGACACGATCAAATCGGTGATACGGTCTTTATGCGGAAGCAGCAACGGATGCCGTTGTTCATTGGTCAAATCAGCGTTACGGAGTCGACCGCCGACTCTCAATAAGCCCTCACTATCGATAAAGGGGGAGAGGCGTCTTAACGCGGTGCGACAATTTTTGTTTGCTTTTAATCGTGCGATTTCGTCAGAAAAGTAAAATTCTTGCAACGCGGTAATTAACATCCTTTCAGCAAAAATCATATCTGATGCGGTAATCGATTTAGATCGCGGCAGTTTACCCAAGAACTTGTAAACGTAGATAACGGAATGAAGCAGCACCGTCCACTTAGAAACGCGATGCGACAATGCAAGAAGTGGATGCGGGTCTACACATACATCTGCTACAACCGGCAATGAAACCACTTTGGTTTCCGGCAATCGTACATCGATAGCACTAGTGTCGACAGAGGTAACAGGCCACGTATCGACGCTCTGTTGAAGCCACGACGGTCCACTGAACCACATCGGGTGCGACAACAATTGCTTAGGAGACAAACCTCGCGATAAGCAGTCGCTAGGGTTGTCGGTACCGGGAACGTGAAAGAAATATTCCGCGGGAAGGCAATCTAAAATTTTTGTAACACGCGTAGCGACGAATGTTTTTAAAGTTTGGGGATCTGAATGAATCCAATATAATGCGACCATTGAGTCGGTGAAACAAAATATATTTTCAATTTTGTGACGCGGTTTATAAGTGTTCTTAACTCGTTGCACCAGTTTAGACATAAGTAAAATGCCGCAGAGCTCAAGTCTGGCAACCGATATCGTTTTGAGCGGAGCGACTTTAGATTTCGCGCACACCAGATTGACGACCGCTGGGGAATGGGGATCCTGCTGAACTTTGACATATACGGCAGCTCCGTAAGCTCGTTCACTCGCGTCGGAAAATGCAATAATAGTGACGAGGTAATCTCTAAACACCTCAAGATGACGCTTTATCTTTAGGTCCCGTAATGCGGGCAGTTCGCGAAGGTAATTCTCCCAAAGGATCATTACATTCTGGGGCGGCTTGTCATCCCAGTCCAGCTTGAGAACAAAGAGCTTTTGTAAGATTAATTTCGCATAAAGAATAGTCGGCGCGATCAAACCTAAAACATCAAACTGGCGAGCAATAACCGATAAGATGTTGCGCTTGGTACATGGACGGTTGTCAAGAGTGACAGAAAAGGTAAAAACATCTGTAGTGGGAGACCATTCCAGGCCAAGAACCTTTAGACTTTGATTAGGTTCATCGAAATTTACTTTGGAAGAATAGCGGTGAGTATCAGGCAATGACTCGAGTAACTCTGTTGAGTTACTCGACCATTTCATAAGGTTAAAGCCCCCGGCCGTAAACAATCCTAACAGCTCATCCTTGAGCCGCAAGGAGTCCTGGACGGTGGGAACGGAGTAACAAATATCGTCCATGTAACAATTATGTACAACAACATCCGCGGCGCGCGGGTAAGATGCGCGTGCGTCGTCACTAAGTTGTCTTAAAACTCGCATGGCGAGGAAAGGACTACAGCGCAATCCAAAGCAAACGCGGTTAAATTGATAGGTATCAAGCGGTAAAGAACGATCAAAACGGTATACAAATTTTTGAAACATTCTGTGATCCTCTTTAACCAAAATCTGTAAAAACATCTGATGTATGTCACTGGTAAAAGCCACGGGATATAAGCGGAAGTCAAGTAAAATTAAAAACAAATCGTTTTGTAAATTCTCACCCTGATATAACAAATCATTGAGTGATTTACCCGAACTAGTTTTGGCGCTGGCGTCCATAACCATTCGCACCTTTGTAGTTACTTTATCTTGCCTAACAACGGCATGATGTGGTATATAAAAACCCGTAGGTAGCGAACCAGCATTATTAAGTAACGAGATATAACCCTTCGATAGGTATTCTTTAATAATAGCGTCATATTCCAATCGCAACTCTGGGGTAGCGGTTAACTTACGCTCCAGGTACATATAACGACGCACAGCAGTTTTGTATGAGTCACCGAGCTCAGAGAGTTCGCGCGCAAAAGGTAACGCCACACTATAACGTCCTGTGTCATCACGTGACACGCTTGAGACAAACAGCTTCTCGCACTCCCTAGACGCGGCGTTCAGCGGGCGGTTGGGCGCTATTTCTTCGAGCTGCCAGAACCTTTCTAGCATATTTGATAACGGAGGCTCATTCTGTACAAACGAGCACAAAGAAACGAACTCAGTAGACGGATTACTAATAGGACAATTTCCTACGATTATGTAACCAAAAATAGTTTCAATACCGGTAGGTAACCCGGGCGGACCGTTTACGCGTCCGGAGAGTAAAATTTCGGCAAACTGCGGTGCACCGATGAGGATGTCAATTTCCCCAGGCGAATGGAAACTACTGTCAGCCAACTGAACGTGGTTTAAATAACTGAGCGAAGCGGGCTCGATACGAGCGGAAGGCAAATTATCCGTAATTTTATCAATGACGTAAGAGTCCAGTGTAAGTAAAATATTTTTATTATTCGAAAACAAATCAATGCTGACGGAACCCTTAATCGGATTACGCGACGAACCGATCCCCTTTACAACAGCGCGCGTTATTCGATTAAAATTTACGTTAAGTTTTGTTAAGCATGTCGCTGCAATAAAATTGTTTTGTGATCCGGAATCAATAAGCGCGCGAGCCTTGTGCAACACACCCGCAGAGTCAGGTATTAAAACTTGAACCGTGCCTAAAAGACAGGTAATATTATTATCACGTCGGTTATTATTTTGCACAGGAGGAGGCGACGACAGGGCTGATAAGGCAGTGGTATGTGCCTGCTGCGAGGTAGATGCCGGCGGCGGCGGAGTAACATTATTATGTGCGGGCGCTGTGCCGGGCGCGGGGGCAGTCAGCTGTTGTTTTCTACATAGCAGCGAGTGGTGCTTACAATCGCAATAGCGGCAACGTACTTCCGATTTACAAGCGACGTTGTTATGGGACAAACTGAGGCAGTTCGTGCATCCATTACGAGTTTTGACAAAATTAAATTTATCATCGAGCGATAATTTTTGAAATTTAAAACATTTAAACAAGTTGAAATGATTTGCCAATTCGCAAAACGGACAAGATTTATTTTTATCTTTTGTCTGCAACGGCGCGCTAGTACCTACAAAGGAGTGGGTAGACTTAGAAACATTTCTGTTTAAGTCGGTACCGACGCGCTTCGTCGTAGTGTTAGCCGAAGTGCGGTCTAATATTTTCGATTGTTCACGCAGAAATGTGATTAAGTCCTCGTAGCTAGGCAAAGCAGTCTCTCGCTTAAACATTTCAAAAGCGCGAGCGGTCTCCGGGTCTATTTTCTTTAAAGCAAGATAAAGAAGAATAAAATCGGACAAGTTGCTAAGTTTTAACGTTTTTAGACTCGACACGGCAGACGCAAAGTGTTCTAAAAACGAGTCTAAATTCTTAGTGTTAGCAACGGAAAAAGATTTGAATTCGAACATTTGATCCAAATACGCGGTAGCTAAATAACGTTTATCTTCATATTTCTTGACCAGCGTGGTCCATATCAAAGTATAATTGTCAGCGTTCGGTGTAATTCCCGACACAGTAGCAAGTGCCCGGCCCGATAACTGACCCATCAAATATTGAATACGTTCGTTATTGGTAAGATCGATATTCTCGTGTATAGTAGTCCTAAATGTTTCGTAAAAAGTCGACCAATTTGCGGGTGAACCGGAAAAACTCACTAACTCTAATTTGGGCAAATACAAGTTAGATTTTTTATTACCGTTACTGGAATATGAAGATAATTTTTCATCTTTGGGCCTATCACGGCTAGCAAGTATTTTGTTGGCTTCATATTTACAACGACAGTATAGGTCCTCAAATGTAGACAAACTTTGATAGTTAGGTATGAAATCCGGATCTAACATCAAATTCACCATATTCAAATCATCGACAATTTTTATGAATTCTTCACGCATAGTATCAATGGTGACCATGCTACATAGAAAATTCTCCACCTTACTATCACTAGGGTCCGTAATCATTTCATTTCTTGAGTCATATATTCTCTGAAGCCTAGCATAAACTTCCTCGCGTTTCCCCCTGAGCCTTTTAATGGTTGAATTATGCTTTTCTTCTTCCTTAGAACCCGGGGCCATGATGAGATATTGTTAAAAAATATCCAAGTTATAAAATATCCGAAACAGCGATACTGACTGCAACATAGACGACTTCGAGAACAAAAGAACTCACGGAACGGCCGGCGATAACACGTTGTTACCTACGCTTCGTTAATTAGCTTATAGACAAAAATGCAACATAAATACGTTTAGGTACTTAATAAAGGGAATGCAATTTATCCGTTTGAAAATGGAACACGAATAAATGATGTAGATCAATTATAGCGGGTAAGTATTTAGGTAATTACAGCAGGTAAATTACCTTCATAACTAGAAAAAAAAAATAGTTTTAAAACTAAGCGGAAGAATAACTAGTTTTGAAAACCAAGCGGAAAAACAAATAGCGGGATATAGAAGAAAAAAAAATGTGATATACGGCTATGAGGCCGAAAAAGAATGTAACGTGCGGCTCGAGGACCAAAAAAAATGATGTCGCGGGTGGGTACTAGCTGGCTAGTGGTTGTATCTCCATAGGTTATATTTATAAAAAACAAAGAAAAAAATAAAGAACACAAGATTGAGCAAAGCTGCTGGTCTCGCGACTAAGGGAAGAAAATTGACTAACCTTAGCACCACGGCGGGCAGTCCAGTTCAGGGCCTCGCTCCACGTGCCAGCGCTGCTGCGACCTTGATGCGCTCTTCTCGGTCTTCTTGATGATGAGGACGATGTGAGGATCGTGCACGGCACGAAACAACCTCAAAGCGGTTTAATCCAAAATTGATGATATATTAAATGGAGCGGTACGGACACGACCACGCGGCGACGGTGTCAGTCGTAATCTCCCCTCAGTACAAAACCAAGCAGCGAAAAATCAAAAATATAAAGTAAAAGCGGGTATAAGGAAAACTATACCTAAAATAAAGAAGCGCCAATGCAACGGCGCGAACAGTATTTTACTCTAAAAAAATAAAAATATTATTGAGATAGCATAAACAAAAAGCAATCGGGAAACGTTAGTTTCAGTTCATAAAATAGCACTAAAGAATCTAATTAAGACACTTTTCAAAAATTGGTGTAATACGGTTACAAAAAAAAAAAAAATAAAAAAAAATAACGGAAGGAGAATAATGAGACTAGGACAGAGGACTCGTTCATTGGTTACAATCATGGCTGGTGGAGTGGGGTCCTGGTTTTGATTCTTGGGAAGAGCCTTGTTGGGTGTTCATTGGGAGTTTCAACTTCAAATTCAATTACTATTTAATATTATTTAACTAACTATGTTTTATCGAACGGCATGTACTAGTGTGGCTCAGTAAACAAAAGAAGGAATTATTTTGACATAGTTTTATTATTGTAGTCCAAGTTACATTTCCATTAAATATCGGAAATACATACCTACGAAAATTTAGGGTCAATTCTAGATGTTTATTCAAATGAAAATAAACTTTTATTTTAGATTTCCATTAAATTGGAATATTTAGGTACCTACAAGGAACAAATTAATTGTGGATTCATTCAGTTGTAAATAAACTTTAATTTAGATTACTTACCATTAAATTGGAAGTATGTACTTACATAACCTATGTGATGTAAACAAGAAGTCCATTAAATTGAATTTGGAACATATTTGGCTTCTTTTAAATAAGAGGTATAGTACCTGTATGTAGGTACTTCTTGCACTGTACGTAGTGACTTTTATTAAATTAAAAGTATTTTGACGCTCATTAAATTGAGTGTATTTTCAGGTTGACTTTTATTAAATTAAAAGTATTTTGATGCCCATTAAATTGAGTGTATTTTTAGGTTGACTTTTATTACATTAAAAGTATTTGGACACCCATTCAATTGAGTGTATGTTCAAGTTGACTTTTATTAAATTAAAAGTATTTTGACGCTCATTAAATTGAGTGTACTTTCATGTTGACTTTTATTAAATTAAAAGTATTTTGACGCTCATTAAATTGAGTGTATTTTTAAGTTGAATTTTATTAAATCAAAAGTATTTTGACGCCCGTTCAATTGAGTGTATTTTCAGGTCAACTTTTATTAAATGAAAAGTATTTAGACGTCCATTCAATTGGGTGTATTTTCAGATCGACTTTCATTAAATTGAAAGTATTGTGTTTTTCTGGCTGGTGTGGATGTGCTATTTACTATACGCACCACCGTCTACTCCTTGGGGGATTGCAGACTTGATGTACTTGAGTCATGCGATGTAGATACTATGCGAAAAAATAATATTAATGTGCGATAAATATGGAAAATGCAAAGTAAATCACACGCATTGGCTGAATTGAAGCTTTCAAGCAGTGTGTAAGGTACAGTTACAATAATTGTTGTCTTATACAATGTGAAAATGAAGATGCTAAATTAATTTTTAAGATACCAGTTTGTAACAGTTCACTATTGATTGGCATATGTTAAATCGATTAGATCGATGGTATGCTACAAATAAATTATGGGTACATAGGTAACAAAGTAACAAGTAAATACTATGTGACCTTAGTTATGTATTAAATATTTGGGTAGTAAAATTTAAGCTGTAAACAACTGATTTAATTTAGGCAAAATATATAAAACAAACATAACAATAGTACATGTAGTGACAACACTCAGTTAATTGTACCTATTTTATTTAAGTATATTTGGCTAAATAATAACAGTCGCTCCGTCGATCTTTAGGTTGAGCCGTGCTTGCCTAGGTTGGTCCGTGCCTCGGAGGGCGCGTTGAGCTGTTGGTCCCGGCTGTCATTTGTAGATCTTTGATAGTCGTTGCAAGTAATCAGTGGCCAAAAAGGTCTGACAACCAGCCTTAACAGGTGGAGTCGTGTTGCCCAGTGCAGGCTGAGTGGTGGAGGTCGGATGGGCGTTAGCCCCATGTGAAGAGCTGGTGGAAGAGGAAACCGTCCTAGAACCAATACTTCAAAAGACATGTAACACTTACCACACACTGTTTTCGCGTGGTAGGCTACGGGCATCCATTAAATTGGAAGCATTGGTCATTCATTAAATTGGACGAATTGGGCATCCATTCAATTGGACGTATTGGGCAACCATTGAATTGGAAGCATCGGGTATCCATTAAATTGGACGAATTGGACATCCATTAAATTGGACGAATTGGACATCCATTTAATTGGACGAATTGGGCATCCATTCAATTGGACGTATTGGGCAACCATTGAATTGGAAGCATTGGGTATCCATTAGTGATTTAGTAAACTTAATAGTTGTGGGGCAGATGAGGCGGCGTGGCTGTGCGTAGAGCATCAGGCAAATCCAAAAATAAAAGCAGTGTTGTTTGCAAATGTATTGGCGTTATATTTGTCAAAATATCTCACATACATTTAATGTCTTTTATGAACGATTCTATCAGATTACAATAAAAGATATTAGACGACGACAAAACATTAAAGTAGCAACGATGGACACAAAGACAAGACAAGGTCCATAGAGCAGGGAACCGGAGACGTCAAACTTGTCATCTGTCACCTGTCAACGTCAAGTGTTGAGTAACTGTAAAGCATACTAAAATATATTTTAACAATATTGTCATACATTTTAGTGCGGTACTAACTATAATGATTGTCAGGTAGTACAAACCTACATGAAATTGTAAATCGTACGTGATCGTGTGTGTTAGGTAGTACGAACCTATATGCAAATATAAATCGTACGTGATAGTGTATAAGGCAGCAAATGCCTTCTGATATTAGCTGACGTATGTAGATATTGAGACGAATTAGTACCTACTCCGAAAATGGCTAACTTATTACCAGCTCCTGAAAAGCTTGATCTCTCTCGAAGGAGACAACGCTTCAGTTGCTTTATGATGAGAGCAGTGAAAAAGGTCCTTTAAAACCTACTTGGACAAGTATTTTATTGCAGAACGTATATACCTAAACAATAAGTAGGTACGATGTCTAAATTAATAAAATGAATGCTATGTCTTGCCGACAACGACGTACAAAATATACTTAGTAAGACATTCTAAATTAATAAATAAAACGTAAAAATATTTAAAAAAATAACCTACTGGTGATTCCAGCCAGAGATTGGTACTTTCATACAAACTAGTTTTTCGGCTTTACGGTGTTGGTATAGATAGAAAACATCAGATTTTGTACGAAGATATAGCCAGATAGAGAAAGAAGAAGCTTTGCTCTTGTCGGGGCTATCAATCATTTAAACATCTTTCTTTCGAGAAGCAATTTGATTCGTTTACCGGCCACAAAATATCTGAGTTATAATATAAAATCGAATCGAAAACACAAAGATGCAAGAGACATTCTCTCAGTATAATCTCATACTGGCGGACTTCACGCAGTTTCACCCGCGTGGTTACCGTTTCCGTGGGGGTACGGGGATAAAATATAGCCTATGTTACTCAGGGTGAATGTAGCTTTCTAATGGTGAAATAATTTATAAATCGGCGCAGGAGTTTTTGAGTTTATTCATTACAAAAAGACACACGAAAGTACAAATATATTAGTGTAGATTGTATAAATTTAATCCCACCTTTGGTTACGGGGCAGAAACCATCGGGACTTTTCTTTGAGTAATTATAAAAGGAAACAGTAATGTTGTAGTAAAGAAAAAAAACAAGAAAGGAAAGGAATATGGGAATAGGAAGACGAGATCATACTGACCCAGAGGTTACAGTAGACGATAAAGTTTATAGAAAAGAGATGAAAAGGTCTAATAAACTATTAAGCTACTCCACACTTAGTAGAGGCTATCGGAGGTAATGCTCAAATGGGGTAACTGGGTAAACCCTAAGAAAGTAAAGCATTTTCATTAAAACAATAATTTGACTGAATAAGTAAATTATTAAAAGTAATTCAGTATGATTATTTAACAACACTGATTACGTTTACAATAAATACAATTTGATAAAAAGGAAGGGATGTAGTGTTTGTATCTATTCAATAGATATAATACATTGTCTCATGTACACGTGGGAGGGGATCGCTGTCAATCGGTTAGTCTAACGACAGACGCCGTGAGAGTAGGACGTACGCTTGAGCCCTTGCCTGCGTGTAGTAGTGAGCCAGTGAAACTGATTAAGTAGTGATAGTGAACACTACAGGTATAAATGCATGATTGTTTTTATCACTCTTATCATCAGAAATAGCATAGTGATTTTTTTTTAATATCTATAAAAAATACTATGTTTTATGCATTTGAAACCGCTGATTATACAGATAGATCCGATACAGCGAATAACGTCATTTGCTGCATCGACATACAAAATCCATACTAAATTCCGTTTATCTAGAAAGAGATAGAAACAAAAGATTAAATGGTTATAACTTTTGTGTTGTTTGGCCGATTTATGTCTTGTTTTCGCTTTTTGACATTATTTTTATAGTACTTTAACATTCCGTATCGAAATAAAAAAAAGAAAATTTATGCATATTCCCTATTGATTGGTGTGTCATCTAGTCCATTGGCGGTGAGCGCCGTTCATCCGCACGGTCGGGCGGTGTACCTGTGCTAGGCATGAACGGCTTTCTTAAAAGCCAATGCGACGTGAGATCCGCTTCACCAAAAATCGCCTAGCTTCGCTTAGCCACACGACGTATCTTTCTTGCAATGGTAAACTAGTTTTATCGAGTCCTTATAATCTCGGACTTCATTCCACGGAAGTTAATTAAGTTTTATGTGTACTTATAATAAATTATTCTTTCTCTTGATCTTTATACGTCGATCTCCTTTGAGATTGTTGTGCTCCTAGTAGTTCTAATGGGTCGGGGGGCTTTCGGGACCAGGACCGCGGTCCCGGATTCCCCTTGAAAATTTTCGAGTGGTATTTTGGGACCACAAGAAAACAAAAGTTAGAGTACAGTAAGCTGAAATAATATTGAGATCAACAATTACATGAATTTATTATTGAAGTGGAACTTCTCTCTAAACACGGGTATTAGCATAAAAAAACCTTTTGTTTTTGGGAAATAGGTTATAGAATCAGGCATTACTTTGCAAAAATCAATGACATTTTTAATGTTATACAAAATATATAGTTTCAATTCTGAGGGGGTATAACTTTTTTGTAAAACAATGAATACGGGAAATAAACCGATTTCCTGTACTAAAATTCTAGTTATCGAAAGTGAAGAAACATTTTAGAACTAGTTGTTTTGTTAGATAAGTCCAAAAGTTTAAGTCTTTTTGTTCTGTTGAGTATGAGGTCCTAGGTTTTATTCAAGGTTAAACGGGGCTTGCCACGGTCGGTAAGTATGTGAACATCATTACATTAAATACCAAGTTCCCTCAGTGACTCGGAAAGCATGTTAAGCCGTTGGTTCCGGCTGTCACTTAGTAGATCTTTGACAGTTGTTACGAGTACTCAGAAGCCAACGTCATCGTCTGACAACCAGTCTTATCAAAGGGGTATCGTATTACTCAGTTACTGGGTTGTAGAGGTCAGAGTCTGAGAGGTAGTCTACTACTACTACAACAGCCCATAACGTCTACTGCTGGACATAAGCCTCTCCCATGATGGGAGGAATTTGCCGTAATCTCCACGCTTGGCAGGCGGATTGAAGATCGCAGTGATGAAAGACTAACAGAAAACGCTGTTGCCCATTCTCTGGTCTACGGAGGCACAAGGTGTTCTGCCTCAGACATTAATCGCCTCATACGACACCCGTGAGTGTAATGGGTTGGTTCTATTCTACTCTGCCGGATACCACACGGCTGTCACACATGGCTGTCTCACATGGCTGTGAGAGGTAGTCGCTCCAAAGAAAATCCTGTTTTTCGGCTGAATCTGTGACTGGAAGCCGATCTAAATATAGTTGGTAAAAGGCTAGGCAGAAGTTGATGGGTATGGGATATTTACCAGTCTGTTCCCGGTCAACGCCCTTTTTCCCTGGAAAATACTGTTTTTTTCGTACAATGTCCCCAAACTTCCTTGTTAATAATTTATCCAAAATTAATGTCGGCGTGGTCACGCTAGACACTTTGTTAAAAAACAAGTTAATTTACGAAAATAATGTTGCTAGGGAAACTTTTATAAGGGGAAACGACTTCGTTACACCGTATGGTGGATAAGGGGATGATTTAAGGTCTGGTTTTTATGCTGGCTATAAAAAGACTAAGGCTAAGAAAAGAAGAAAGGAATAGAATTCGTTGAGCTCCTTGAGTTAAAGTCGAGCTACACGATAACTGACAAATGCGTGCACTGACTGGACAGGTCCACTCAAACCTGTGTGGTTCTTTCTTCGAAAGACCATCTCAGACACTAATCTGTATTGTCCTCATGTGAATTGAGCAAGATTATGTGTGGACTTCAAAAGAGACTATGACCTCTGAGTTTGTTTCGGCTGTTGCTTCTCAGAGTAGTCAGGTACGAAACACCGGCCTCATCTAGTTTTAAAAATATGACTGTAAAAGTGTTTGTAAAAAACTACTTGCAAAATAAACATCATTTAGCAGAAAATAGTACAAAGGTGATGCTTATCGCTTTCTTGTTTTTTACCGGTAAAGGCTAGTGCAGACAAGTCTTCTTCTTCGTGTCGATGATTCCCATAGACCAGAAACTCAGCCACATCAACGGCGTTGGTAGTGGCTTTGGACAGGTCCCTTAAAGTGCTACAAAGGAAGAAAGTAGAAAGGAGTTGTACAAAGAACAGGTCAAGAGGTGGCTCATGGTTTGGGATGAGACTGAGTCGCACTCGGCTTTATCGGAATACACCCACTAGACCAGGTTGTACCTTCAGTGTCCCACCTGTCTTCGAAGTCGGTTTAGACTCTTCCATGGTGGGCCATGGCAGATAAGTGAAGCAACGAAACACATTATAAAATTCTCCTACATCAATTTCTCAAACATCGCACAACAAAGTGGGCCGTATTAGGTCGCAATATTTTTGCAGCACTACTGTAGTGTCTGTGAGTGAAAGAGAGGGAAGCATTGTGTTGTCTCTCAGCGCGTACAGTCAGTTACCTTTGAACTGCGAAAGTGAACGGACGTGCGCGCGTCTGAGAGCCGATAATATAGAGGGAAATACCACAACTACTTTGCTTTGCTTTGCAGCAATGCAGTCGTTTTTGATAGTGGCTCGAAAGTCTGACAATCAGTCTTGCCAAAGAGTATAGTATTACCTGGTACTTACTGGGTTGTGGAGCTTAGATAGACAGTAGCTTCACCTAAGATACTGATACATCTGCATGCAGTTAGACTGGAAGCCGACCCCAACATACTTGATTGGCGTGCGGTTGAAAAGGTTTATGTTTAGCAAAAATACTTCATGTGGATACCCCTACAGTCTATTTCTAAAAAGATAAAGTATTCGAGTACCATCATCTGCCTAGTCTATTCCCAACTATGTTGGGGTCGGCTTCCAGTCTAACCGAATGCAGCTGAATACCTGTATTTTACATGAAGCGACTGCCTATCTGACCTCCACAACCCAGTTAGTACTGGGTAATACGATACCCCTTGGTAAGACTGATTGTCAGACTTTTTGGGTCACTGACTACCTGTAACGACAGTCAAAGATCTGCAAATGACAGCCGTGGATGGGTAGTCACCCATCTACAGACCAACCTAGGCAAGCACGGCTTAACCTAAAGATGGACCCGAGCGGCTGTTATTATTTAGCCACGGGCTCCTCTCAAAGTATTTGAGTACCATTTGGTTATTTATCCACTAGTCTTTAAAAAGGTTCCATTTATAAAAAAAAATCATTGAAAGTGGATTAAATGTTGTTCTTTTCTAAAACGCCCACTATTCGGTATTCATACTAAAAAAAAAGTTAAAAGATATCCAAGTAAATAGCTGTCCTTTGGGTTAAATTCGGTTGAAAAACAACTAAAATAGACTTATTCAATGAAGGAATTCTTTGAATCACTGAAATAGTAACCTTGAGTTTCTATTTAAGACTCTTCGAATAGATACGGTCCATTCAATGAGTGTAAAAAGAAAGTTATTTTGCTTCGTCCACGTTCATATCGGAGGCCTAGGGCCTCCACGACGCGGTGTAAACGTAACGTAAATACGTCGATGTTTGAATCGAAAATGTAATTATTTATTTTATCGTTTAGCATTTTAGTTAAAATGTTTGCAATAAGCACAATCTATGATATAAATAAGTTATGACAGTATAAAATTAATTTGAAACAAGTATTTTTAATTTTAAAATCGACGTAGACACTACGATTTCATTTAAATTTTTAAATACGCACGCTGAGTATTACGCATCTGATCATTTTGAAGGACATTACAGATAAGTTCAATACCTTTAATAGTAATTGTGTCGTTTAAAGACGACATCGCATTAGAAGATGGCTACTATAGTTCTTTCATTGGTATTTTACTTTTGATTTTAACTTACAGAGAACTTATTCGTATTTTTATTTAAATACGCACGCTGAGCATTACGCACCTGACCATTTTGAAGGACATTACAAATAAGGTCAGTACTTATCCTTGAATAGTAAGTGTGTCGTTTAAAGACGACATCGCATTAGAAGATGGCTACTATAGTTCTTTCATTGGTATTTTACTTCTGATTTTAACTTACAGTAAACTTTATTCCGTTGCAATAAGGTTGCTAGTTCGTGGAAAAAGAACTGTAGCTGTGAGAACGTTTTCATTTAATAGACGTTTACGACTCCCAGTCAGTCCCAGTAAAGGATAAACAGATGACGATCCATTTAGTAATTTGTCTGTCTTTAAAGGTTTTGTAATTGCGAGTTCAAAATGAATATTATAAAACTTTTTTGCAAAAAATAAAACCGACTTCAAAAAACACGAAAAAGTGAAAAATAACTTTAGCTTCAGAAGTCGGTGACCTTTGTTTGATTGATTTAGTTTGTTTGTCACCGACTTCTGAAGCTAAAGTTATTTTTCACTTTTTCGTGTTTTTTGAAGTCGGTTTTGTTTTTTGCAAAAAAGTTTTTTATTTATCCATTTTTAGTTGTTCCCAAACAAATATTTGCCATGAATTTATTTGACATTGTTACCAATACATGTCATGGTAATAGGCGTGAGCAGTGGTGGCCCAGTGGTGTCGGCCCCGACTCACTAACAGAAACTGGTGGGTTCGAACCCTGCCAGGCGTATTACTTTGTGTAAATTGTTTCATCACCACTGCTCTCAAAATGGTGAAGGAAAACATCGTGAGGAAACCGGCATGTGCTAGTACCAAAACATTCGAAGACATGTGACATCTACAAACCCGCACTGGGCACGCGTGATGGATTATAGCCCATTCCCTCTCATAGAGAGGAGGCCTGTGTCCCAGCAGTGGGAACATTAATAGGCTGATGATGAATAGGCGTATCCCTAATATATGGAACGCGGAGCGGGAGGGAGTGTCAGACTTTTACTGACTAAAACCCATCCATGTTCCTTCTTAGCCCTTTGTATTCCAGAGTCGCAGTATCTCTTTAGAAACGTCCCTTTTGCTGACATCTCTTTGAGGCGCGCGCCGAACACGAACGAACTGTCGAAATCTGGGTGTATTGTACACATCTGCGTACCCCCTCATGTCATACAAGCGTGATGTTACGTCATTTGAGGCGCACGCGAAACACGATCATGCCAACTTAACATACCTAACTTTCGAAATTTGGGTGTATTGTACACATCTGCGTACCCCCTCAGAGCATACAGGCGTGATGTTACGTCATGATGTTGTATAAACAATAAACATCCAAGCGATTGCAACATTCACGGCACATTTGCCGTCTATTTTTGAAGAGTTCCATTGTATATCTCCTAAGATCAGCATCAGATGTTGACAAAATTTAAATGGGACCACACGGGAAGCACCAGCTTTTAAATGAAAAAAGAATCATCAAAATCGGTTCACCCAGTCGAAAGTTCTGAGGTAACAAACACAAAAAAAAAAAAAAAAAACAGTCGAATTGAGAACCTCCTCTTTTTGGAAGTCGGTTGAAAATGGAATAGCTTAAGTTTTTTAGAAAAGCAAGCTTCTTGTTCTTTATCGTAAGGTTGGTGCCTAATCTGGTATCACAGCTTTTATGCCACCCATGAGCCAATGACTTGGCTTTATATGCTTTAAAAGCTAGCTGTGAGTTAGTTTCCCCACTTCTTCAACCCAGCAGTGCAACGCCCGATTTTACTTAAGAGTCCTTTTACATTTTTTACGCAAATTCATTTTTTTTGACGCAGTAATTTTCAGCATCAGTAAGATATTTTAATTATTTGCTTATAAATAACAATAGTGCCATTCTCTTTCTTGAAAGTTGGAGTTTTAATTTTTCTTTTCGTGTAATTTACCTACTATAAATATTTTACGAACTCAGTTTGCAAGAAAAACCGTCGCGATGGAACTTTGACGCTCAAATTCACATTGTTACATGCAATTCTTGAAAAGCTAAAATTACTGAAAGATAAGGTGAACGTTTTACTTGTTTATTGGAGTTTTAGAATTTCTTTAAATTTCTTGAATTTTCACGGAAAAAATTTAAAGAAAGCGTAATTTAAGCCATAAATGTCTTGATTCAGCGTCCTTTATATTCCAAATAAACGTAATTTAAGCCATAAATGTCTTGATTCAGCGTCCTTTATATTCCAAATAAACGTAATTTAAGCCATAAATAACTTGATTCAGCGTCCTTTATATTCCAAATAAACGTAATTTAAGCCATAAATGTCTTGATTCAGCGTCCTTTATATTCCAAATAAACGTAATTTAAGCCATAAATAACTTGGTTCAGCGTCCTGGATCGACAATCCCCTGGATTAGGAAGGAAAAACACAGGTTGTTGTAGCGCATTTTGGGAGAGGCCAACTGTAAGTAATAAGTTGGTAATTATTTATCTATACCAATACTGTAGAGAGGAAAGATTTGTATTTTTGAATGTAACGAATAAACTTAAAAACTATTGGACCGATTTGAAAAATTCTTTCAGCAATGGATAGCACATTATCAGCAAGTAACATAGGCTATATTTTATCCCCGTACTCCCACGACAACGGGAACTATGCGGGTAAAATCGCGTGACGTCCGCTAGTCTATCTATCTACACTAATAATTTAGAGAGGAAAGATTTGGATTTTTGGATTTTTGTATGTAACGAATAAACTTAAAAACCGATTTGAAAAATTCTTTCAGTAGAAGATAGCTACATTATCAGCAAGTAACTTAGGTTATATTTTATCCCTGTACTCCCACGGGAACGGGAACTATGCGGGTAAAATCGCGTGACGTCCGCTAGTGTTAAATTTAAATTAAAAGACATGTCAAATAAAATATTAAATGTAATCTTAATGGTAATTGTTATGTAAGGTATATTATTTTGAAATGAAATGTTACGCAAGAAATGTAAATATTAATGTGGTCAGTGTGGTCATCAGTGTGGTCTCAACCCCTGAACTAGGACAACCTGTATGACAGGGTTTCAATATAATTAACTGTGGAGTGCAATAGTCTGGGTTGGTTTATAAAATGGGTCGTGAAAGTGGTGTCAGGAAGGAAGATGCAAATAACATAAAACTACAACAATACAAATGTTTAAGAACCCACTTTGTATCAACAGGAACAACTTTTCTTTTCAGCTTAAACTCAGCAATTAAAAGTAAGGAAAGAAAACTCTCATGAACTACGAGTTGCAGTTGTCTTTGAAACATCTTAAATATACTGTTGTTCTTTAAATTGTAAGCCAAGTTGGAAACTAATGCTCTAACAAGTACACACTTAAAAAAGTTGCTTTAGCACCGATAAAAAAATACACGAGTAGTAAATCAAGTTCTAGAAGTACTAACTGAGTGTTCTACAAAATAACATTGTTATGTTATTTTGTAGAACACTCAGTTAGTACATAACATCATGCCTAATCCCCGAAGCGTTAGGCAGAGGCTTAGGGTCAATTCGGGGTGACGTAACGAGCACATTTTAATAGAGCGACTTAAAATATAACTTCATTTACTACACGAAAAGATCCACATTTTGGATGAGATGCGTCTCGCAGCAGCGCGCTGTGCAGCGCGAAATTACTGGCCTTGACTTCCAGTACCTCGTCGCGTCTCGGTGTGAACTGACTCTTACTTAACAAGTACCCCCACATTTTGCCAGTTATGTTTAAGTCCCTTGTAATAAGGGGCGAGCCTAATGCCATCAACTGGGCACAAATGCCATCAACTGGGCACAAGTCCAGACTCCTGCTACTAAGTTGCTGACTGGCTGCTACTGAGAAATTTCTGATGGAAAAACCCAATAACATTTTGCCCGATCTGGGGATCATACCCAGGCCCCTCATGGTCAGCTGTCACGCTTGCAACCACTACACCAATGAGGCAGATGAAGCAAAAGAGTGTAATTGTTTCATCCACCAAGTTTCTGAACGCACCTTTTTGACGTTTGACAGATTACGTTTCGTTGTCTGTGCAATGACGTTTTGCTTGTCAGTGCAATATTGGTTGGAAAAATGGTCGCTCCGTGCTTTTGTATTTTTGATGCACGCGGCTGTCGTGTAATTATTGATTGAAACTTTGAGTTAATGGTAATCCGATACCATCTTGATCGGTGTTTGATATTTTGTTGATAATTGAGTGAAAATTGAGAAATCTCGCCATTTTGGGTCATGACCGCGAGTAATTTGTTGGTTAAGTACCTAGCCGGCTTTGTCATTTGGACGCCGGTAATTTCCTAAATTCTGTGCTGAACTATTGTACATCCCCGATTGGGTTAGCAAACCGGGATAAAATTCAGTTGGACATTGGTGAAAAGTGCCACGTGTGGGATCTGAAGGTTTGATCCGGGAGTCGACGATACGCGCTGTGGGCGTCCTTTGGAACCGTCGAATCTTACATAACTTACAAACACAACACAAGCATTTACACTTACACCCCACTCAGATACGACGTGACCAGGGAATACGCCACATCTCCGGTTCCAACGTGATGGGTAAGTTATAACTAATAGTTGAATAGTTGTTTTCACTTGTCGATTGGACAAATATTATTTTGATTAGGGCTCCGCGTAATCGCGGACATCGTGAGTCTGCTGGTGCAGTCTCACACAACTGGTAGCAGAGCGTGGTTTAATTGTTAAATTCACCACTTATTGTCGAGTAAAAGTATTGAGAAGTCTGATTTGTTGCCCGTCAGCCTGACTCAAATTAAACATAGATTGTTTGACATAATATATTATGATATGTAGTGTCCCTTGTGGTTTGTACTTTAATTTGCTATTGTATAAACAAGGTATTGCTTGTACAGGGTCGGATTTGAACTTGTAATAATTCAAACTAAGTTTTATTATTTGGTTTAAATTGTAGTTGGGTCCGGGAAAATTATTCCTGTTGATTATTTAATTGAATTTAATTTGTTTATTTGATATTTGTCCCAATGGCTTCATTGAAAGCTGTAAACCAAGCCATTGGTGGATTGACCTCACAGCTAAGATGGTTTGCCTCTGCTGCTGCAACCGCTGAGCGTCTAGACCTGGAAGAGGCCACGCTTGCCCGGTATGAGCAGTTGAATGCGAGATTGAGTGCGGTTGACACTTTGTTTGCTCGCTTCAATGAAGTGATTTTGGACTTGGACCTGGAAACATTGGGTCAAGCAGCCCGTGATAAGGTTGTTGCGGATTATGACCAGATGTTGAACCTGGGTGACATAATAAGTATGCGCGCCAGGGAAATTTTGAAGAGTCGGGACCCTGCCCAGGTCAAAACAGAGACCTCTGTTGTTGCAGGCCCTGGACTTTTGGGTAGACTGCCTACCCTGGAGTTGCCACATTTTGACGGTCACTTGGACCACTGGTTAAGCTTCAGGAACCTGTTTGACAGTTTGGTTGATTCGCGCTCTGACCTCCGACCAGCCCAGAAGTTGGCTTATTTGTTGTCAGCCCTAGGAAGTGAGGCTCGAGCCTTGGTGCAGCACTTGCCGGTGACCGACTCGGCCTATCCCACCGCTCTGGAACTTCTATCCCGACGATACCAGAACAAACGTTGCCTGGCTGATGTCCATATTGACCAGATCTTGGGGTTGCCGGCCATCACCAGAATGTCAGCGTTGCGTGCTGACCTATTGAATCCGTTGCTTGCAGCAACCAACGCCTTGGAACGATTGGAGTTGCCGGTGGACTATTGGTCCTATCTTTTGGTGCACCTGGTGTTGCAGCGGCTTCCGTCAGACTTGAGGTCCCGTTTTGAGCAGAAGTATGGTGGGGATAGTGCCACCCATCTTCCCCCCTTTGAGGACCTCGTCAAATTTTTGGAGGATGAGTGTCGTTTCCTCGACAACGCTCGTGGTGCCACGGGGTCAAGCCAACCGCCCTCTCGGCCGAGGGCCCAGGGACGGACTAGGACTGTCGGGCCTGGTGATAGCCGCCCTGCCCCCCGTTTTGGTGGCACCCAGAGTAATCTTGCTTGCGGCTATTGTAAGGCCACGGGACATGCCGTAGTCACTTGCGCGGCCTTCTTGGAGTTGCACGTGAGTGCCCGCCGCCGAGTTGCCAATGCACGCCGTCTGTGCTTTTCTTGTTTGGGGAATCATTTTCATCGGGATTGCCCCAACCCCCGCCCTTGTTCAATTTGTAGGGGCTCACATCTGGAAGTTTTGTGCGCCAACGCGAACCGCTCTGACAGACCAGCCTCTGATGGGGGTTCGCGCAGGGGGGGGTATAATGGAGATGAGCACCGGGCTCCTCGCTCGCCGGATCAGAATCGAGGAGGGGCCCGCAACTTTGACCGCCGTACTCCACCCCCCGCGCCAGTTGATCGGGAGCCGCGCGACCGCCGATTGACCTCCCCTCGTGAAGGCGACTATGCAGCTGCTGGTAGGCGACATTGGCCAGACCAGCACCGCCTTCCCTCCCCTCCGTTGGCGGAACGTCCCCGTTTGGCGACGCGCCCCCCGCCACTCAGGCGTCAAGTGGGATATGCCCCTCCAGCGATGGCGCGCGGCTCGGGACATCGCGCGGACGAGGAGTTTGATTACTATCCTCATCGGGATAGACCCCAGCCTGGATGCGGCGATCGGTCGCCGCCCAGGCATTGCTAGGAAATTGGCGCCTGTCCCGCTAACGTACCTCCCCAGATCGACACGGTTTTGTTGCACACGGCATCGGTCAGGGTCTGGGGACCCACGGGGGACTCTGTTGTGGTCCGTGCCATTTTGGACACGGGAGCCCAGGGTTGCCTTTTGTCGTCTTGGTTAGCGGGTCGGGTGAGCCTGGATGTCCGTGCCTTTTCAGGCACGATTAATGGAATAGGCGAAACACCTATCCCGACTGTTGAGGGACAAACCTTATTTGGGCTCACTCCTGTGAGTTGTTTGGACCCTAAGTTTTTTCCTTCGGCCATTGTTCTGACGAGTATTTTGGGCTGTCATCCCCAACGTCAGCTGTCGCCTGATATTGTCCGGTTGACGTCAGGCCTGGATTTGGCTGACCGCCGGTTTGATTCCCCTAATACAACTCATTTGATATTGGGTTCCGATGTACTAGGGAGAATATTGTTGGGTAATATGAAAGTCTTGCAGCCAAACGGTTTGGTGGCTGTCTCGACCATCTTTGGCTTTGCGGTGATGGGCCCAGTGTTGAAGGCTGCCCCTCCACCTGAGCCTGATTTTGCGTTGGCGTGTGGCTCCGCTATCTCTGACGCTGTTCAGAGGTTTTGGGAGGTTGAGGAGCCACCGCAAGTGGCCCGCTTGAACCCGGAACATGAGGAGTGCGAGTTGTTCTATCAGAACAACACAGGTCGACTCCGTTCCGGTCGGCTCGTAACACGGTTGCCTTTTGTTGCAGTTCGACCACCTCTCGGCGAGTCCAGACCTATGGCCGAGAAGAGATTGTTGGCGATGGAGCGCCGTATGGCCAGGGATCCGGTGCTGCGGCAGAAATATTTAGATTTTATGCGTGAGTACGCAGACTTGGGACACATGTCGGTGTCAAATTTGGATTGGCGCTCAGTTGAGCATTACTTTCTGCCGCATCACGCGGTCCTCAAGGCATCCACCGGTAAGCTGCGCACAGTGTTTGATGGGTCTGCGCGGACTTCCTCTGGTGTCTCTTTGAATGATTGCTTGCACTCTGGCCCCAAATTGTTGAGGGACCTTTGTGATGTCATCACGTCTTTTCGTCGTCATCAAGTAGTCTTTGTGGCTGACATCAAAATGATGTTCCGGCAAACGGTTATTCACCGGGATGACAGACGTTATCAGTTGATCCTGTGGCGAGAGAATCCCCGGGACCCCATGGTTGTTTATGAGCTCAACACGAATACGTACGGCCTTCGATCGAGCCCCTTTGTTGCTATTCGTTCGCTTTGGGAGCTCGCGGACCGAGAACGCTTGAGGTTCCCTCGGGCGTCCGCCATCTTGAAAACGGACTTGTATGTTGATGACGTCTGCACTGGGGCTTCCACGGTTGAGGAAGATATCCTGTTGCGTGACGAGTTGGTTCAAATTTTGGATTCCGCTGGCTATGAGTTGCGTAAGTGGGTGTCCAACTCGCCAGCACTGTTGGAAGATGTGGAAGAGGATCATAAGCAGGATCCTCATTTGTTTGAAAATGCTGACAACCCTGCTATGTTGGCCGTTCTCGGCGGTCAGTACCGACCAGTCCAAGACACCTTTACGTATGATGTCGATTTGGAGTCACCACACACTTGGACTAAACGACTAGTATTGTCTACTGTCGCGAGAACCTTTGACCCGAATGGTTGGATATGCCCGGTATTGTTTTGGGCGAAATGTTTTCTCCAGCGCCTTTGGACCGCGGAACTTGGTTGGGATGAGCCACTTCAGGAAACCCTTTTGGAAGATTGGCTCCAATTTGTATCCGCACTTCCTGCGGTCAACGAGGTCGCGTTACCACGCGCTATCCTCCCCCCTGGGAACTATACTGCAACCCTTCATGGGTTTTGTGACGCATCTTCGCACGGTTATGCAGCTGTTGTTTATCTGCGCACCGTCAGCGCGACAGGCCAGGTGAAGTTGTCATTGATCATGGCCAAGAGCAAGGTGGCCCCCCTCCGGACGGCATTGACCATCCCTAAGCTAGAGTTGTCAGGGGCGGCGCTTCTTGTGCGTCTCTTGAATCACGTTGCTCAAACGTTAGGTGGATCTGTGAACATTCGGAATTCTCACGCCTGGACGGACAGTCAAATTGTTTTGTGCTGGCTGAAGACGTCCGTCCACTCCTTGGAGGTCTTTGTTGCGAACCGAGTGTCACAGATACAAAATTCCGAAACGCCTTTGATTTGGAGGCACGTGCCTGGAGACTTGAACCCCGGCGACGTAGCCTCACGTGGGTGCATGGCCCCCCGCTTGATTGTGCACCCCCTTTGGTGGGGACCGGAGTGGCTGACTCGCCCCGAGGATGATTGGCCTCGAACGCCAGTTTTGATGTCGGATCCTTTGCCCGGGCTTAAGGTGCTCGCTGTTGGGACGAAGGACCCTCCGTTTGATCCTGATATTTTGTTGAACCGATACAGCTCCCTCGACAAATTGTTGAACGTTACCTCGTGGATCAGGCGTTTTGGTCACAATGCTAGGAATCCAGGGGACAAGCGCCTGTCACCGGTTCTCTCTCCTCAAGAGCGACAGGAGTCACTCCTCCTGTGGGTTCGCTCTGTGCAGGCCGTACACTTTGAGAAGGAGATCGAGACCTTGAAGTCCGGTAGAGTTAAGTTGTCGGGAGCCGTTAGTAAGTTGAACCCCTTTTTGGATGAAACGGGTCTTTTGCGTGTTGGAGGACGGTTGAGGCACTCTAGCCTTCCTTATGGGGTCCGTCACCCCCTTTTGTTGCCCAAGGCGGGCCATTTGATTAAATTGTTGGTGACTGATCGTCACATTAAGAACTCGCACGCCGGTTGCAATGCGCTGTTGGCCATTCTGCAGCGAGAGTTTTGGATTTTGTCGGCTCGTCGTACCATTCGTAGCATCGTCTTCCGTTGCATACCGTGCTATCGGACTAAGGCCCCAACGATGCAGCCCCAGATGGGAGACTTGCCTGCTGATCGTGTCAATGAGGCGAGGCCCTTTGCAGGCGTAGGAACGGACTTTGCTGGTCCCTTTTCGATAAAGACGTCTACCCTTCGCAATAGTAAAATTGTCAAGGCTTATTTGTGCGTATTTGTCTGCCTGTCAACTAAGGCAGTGCACTTGGAGCTGGTATCCTCCCTCTCGACGGAGGCCTTTGTGGCAACTTTGGATAGATTTACGTCTCGCCGTGGGTTACCTTCTCTGATCAGGTCTGATTGCGGTACCAACTACAAGGGTACAAGTAACTATTTGAAAGAAGTGTATGACTTTCTTAATGAGAGCCAGGTTGACATTGGTAACAAATTGGCCCGTCGAGGGGTCACTTGGTTGTTTGACCCGCCAGCCTGCCCCCATTGGGGGGGTATTTTTGAGGCCTCGGTAAAAGCAGCAAAGGGACTCTGGCGGAGATTGTTGGGAGACACCGTTCTCACCTTTGAGGAATTAGCTACGGTATTTTGTCGCATTGAAGCGGTACTAAATTCGCGTCCATTGTGCCCGCTCTCTTCGGACCCTAACGATTTGGAGGCTCTAACCCCGGGCCATTTCTTGATTGGACAGCCACTTGTCGCTCTGCCTGAGTACCCTTTTGTTGATGTGAGCCAAAATCGGCTATCGCGGTTTCAGTTGGTGCAACAGCTCACTCAGAGCTTTTGGAAGCGTTGGAGCTTAGAGTATCTGCACATCCTCCAGCAGCGCGTCAAGTGGACTGATAAAACTCATCCGCCCAAGATAGGAGACCTCGTCCTTATTAAGGATGCCAACCTTAAGCCTTTATTGGCGCCGGGGGCGCATTCTCAATTTGGTGGCTGGCACCGACGGGGTACCTCGTTTTGCTGAGGTTTTAGTGGATGGATCGGTTATGAAGAGAGCGGTCGCAACCTTGTCAAGACTGCCAATTAATTAGCGGACGGGACGGCCCGTCCGGGGGGGGTAGATGTTTCATCCACCAAGTTTCTGAACGCACCTTTTTGACGTTTGACAGATTACGTTTCGTTGTCTGTGCGATGACGTTTTGCTTGTCAGTGCAATATTGGTTGGAAAAATGGTCGCTCCGTGCTTTTGTATTTTTGATGCACGCGGCTGTCGTGTAATTATTGATTGAAACTTTGAGTTAATGGTAATCCGATACCATCTTGATCGGTGTTTGATATTTTGTTGATAATTGAGTGAAAATTGAGAAATCTCGCCATTTTGGGTCATGACCGCGAGTAATTTGTTGGTTAAGTACCTAGCCGGCTTTGTCATTTGGACGCCGGTAATTTCCTAAATTCTGTGCTGAACTATTGTACATCCCCGATTGGGTTAGCAAACCGGGATAAAATTCAGTTGGACATTGGTGAAAAGTGCCACGTGTGGGATCTGAAGGTTTGATCCGGGAGTCGACGATACGCGCTGTGGGCGTCCTTTGGAACCGTCGAATCTTACATAACTTACAAACACAACACAAGCATTTACACTTACACCCCACTCAGATACGACGTGACCAGGGAATACGCCACATCTCCGGTTCCAACGTGATGGGTAAGTTATATCTAATAGTTGAATAGTTGTTTTCACTTGTCGATTGGACAAATATTATTTTGATTAGGGCTCCGCGTAATCGCGGACATCGTGAGTCTGCTGGTGCAGTCTCACACAGTAATGAAACATCTTCCCACTTTAAAATGTTCAGGACACGTAGCCTAGGAAGGTAAAATAACAAGCCTACAAAAATGAACCTTCTGAATGCACTCCAAGGGTGATCTTTCAACAAAACATTTACCAATGGACCAAAGCCAAATGTTGTGCAGTCTTTGAGGTATGTTCGAACGATTTGAAAGTTTGGTCTGGCGAAAGAATTAATTGTTGTAGTTTCATTCATTTATTGTTTCCACTCAGACATCCGAAGGAGGACTACTTCACTCTACTTCGGATGACTAAAGTAGAAGTAGCCAAGATGTCTGAAGTGGAGCCGGATACATCGCAAGATGCGATGATGGCTAGTGGAGTAGAGCTCTCACAAGAATGTTGTGAATGTTGGCAGACTAACAGCCCAATAATGATTATAAAGGGTGTAGTAAACCCTTAACGAAGCCGAAAGGCACTTGTTCTCCCCGTCATTGCAACCATTTTTTGCTCTACACCATACCTATGCACCTTCTAGTTACGGTGATATTGGGGGCCAAAGTTCCAACTTTTTCACAAGTTTTTTTTCAAATACCTACTGGTTTTTAAGGTCATAACTTTTCTTTAAATACTTCCATAACTCGACTCAATGCGTCCACCATCACAATGTTTTGATTGCGTTACATTGAGTTCTACCACAAAACATGATTTTATACCCCAAAAAAAAAATCTTTTCCCAGCAAATGCGTAGGGTTACTTAGTTTGATGTACAGAATGCTTGGTTGACGGCTTCGTGACGAGGTTGTTTACACTCTGTAGAATCATAGAAAAGAGCTTGTAGCCAAATAATGGGAGCCACTAGGGTCAATCTCCAGTTTAAGCCACGCTTGCCTAGTTTGGTCGGTGGATGGGTGACCACCTTTTACAAGAGTTTTCGTCGAGCCTCGGAGGGCACGTCAAGCCGTTGGTCCCAGCTGCGATTCGTAGATTTTTGACAGTCGTTACAGGTAGTCAATGGCCTGAAAGTCTGACAACCAGTCTTACCAAGAGGCATCGTATTATCCAGTACTAACTGGGTTGTGGAGGTCAGATAGGCAGTCGCTCCATGTAAAATGCTGGTATTCAGCTGTATCCGGTTAAACTGTAAGCCGACCCTAACATAGTTGGGAAAAGGCTAGGCAGATAATCAGTCTGTGAGTAAAATTGCTGTTTGACATCGAAACAGACGGATATGACGAAATTGGGTTTCGTTTTTGCGTTTTCGCTACGGAACTCTAAAAAGTTCGTTATCTATGTAAATCCTGGTTTTGCGTTACAATTTCATTCCTAGATAACAGTTTGTTGAAATTGGAAGCAATAAAAAGCAGAATTACTTTAATGGTCAAAGTTAAATGGGAATTCATTGTGAATGTAAATAACTTTTTGAAAATTAAAATTTATAATATGACTGAGTTTTTTTTAAGTAATAAATTTCGTTGGTTTTTCGGGGTCCGTAACCAATAGGACCCTATTACTAGCCTTCGTTGTTCGTCCGTCCATTCGTCCGTCTGTCTGTCAGCGGGCTGTATCTCATGATCCGTAATAGGTTGTTGTTGAAATATTCACAGAATGATTATTTCTATTGCCACTATAACAACAAATAATAAAAACGAGGGCTTCCCGATGGTACGGAATTCTTAATGGGTGAGTCCAACTCGCACTTGGCCGGTTTTTCCATTCAAATGGTCAATTATATTTTGTGTGCCCGGCCCTATTAAAAATATCTTTGAAAATATCTTCCAACTCTTTTAACAGTCTCTTATTAAATTTTGTCTAAATACCAATTTCATGTAAATTAGGTTCTTTCTTTAAATAAACTTTCTGCAACGAATTATCTAAAATTAAGATCATTTAAATTCTAAATGATGGATGAAACCGCATCCAAATCCTAAAAGGACTTAAAAAGCCAAAGCTTTGTAAAAAACAAACAAATAAATAATACAATCTAGCTTTGAATATTTTAATTTAAAATAGTAAATACACTGAGACATTTTAAGACTTTAAGAAGTTAAAATTATCTTAGAGACCAAACTAAAATAATTTAAACCTCGAAACTATAAGTCTTGCTTTGAACAAATAAATGAATTCAATTAAAATATTTTACGAAAAAGTCATTCGATGGGGTTAAATGAACTTAGAGGGTTGTATTAATGATTTTAATTATTTTAATTCTTTATCTAGACGTTCGTGTTGCGGGCGCGAATCATATTTTCATAAACATACAACCTGAAACTGACCTGCGAATTGCAAAAAACGTAAGGAAATTTGAATTTCACGGTCTACTCTGGCGTGGAAACTGTAATGTATTCTGTTGCATTTATGAATTTATCAACCAGTAGGATGTCACTTGTAGTAATATTAGTTTGCATTATGTTTGCTATCTTTTTCTTTCCTTGATCGTGTGACTAAATTGCCTCTAAGCAGCTCGCTGGCGGGTCCACCCTTTATAGCAGAACTTTTTATGTCATAATATTACTTTGCATAACAGCGGATAGCATAAACTTCATTTCGCAGAAAATCGTTTGGCAGACACTCATTTATCATACATTCAAAACTCATAATTTTGTAAGGCAGAATCATCTTTAGGCATAAATTTCATATGCATAAGAATTAAAAGTAGAACCATCTTAGCGCAGAAAGTTCACAGCCAGAATCATCTTTTGGCATAAATTTTATATCGATAGTCACTAAAAGCAGAACTATCATATCTCAGAAAGTTTACAGTTAGAATCATCTTTTAGCATACACTTCTTATGCATAACAATGGAAAGACTCATCTATCATATCCACATCACAGAAAATTCATTAAAACAGTTGATTGTGAACATGTGGTTTTTATTTTCCTGTAAGCAGGAGGCAAACATGTAAACAAGCATACATCTTGCATGCAGCAAGCATGCCGTATGCAAACAAGCATGCAGTATGCAAACAAGCATGCAGTATGCAAACAAGCATGCAGTATGCAAACATGCACACCAGCATACACCATTCATGCAGCAAGCATGTAGCATGCAAGCAAGCATGCAGCATGCAAGCAAGCATGCAACATGCAGCAGGCATGGTTTCTGTCACGGCTCCGGCGCTACGGGGCTCCGGCGGTCCCAAGCGAGCTTATCGTCGCAGATGCGTTTAACGCTCACCACCGCAGCTTCGGCTTGCTGGCCGGCTACGCCGGCCAGCCTCAGCAGCGGCGGCGAGTGTTACAACCACCTGCTCCTCAACTCGCGGGCCGCCTCGCCCCTCCGCGCCTACGCGATTTTAAATTACACTCTAGGGGTAGGGCAGACAAGACTACGTAAAGTCGGTTTTGGAGCGATTCGTTTCTGTCACTAACTTTTGTAGCCCATCATATTACTTTTTAAGATAATAATTATTTAAATGTTTGGTTAAAAATGCTATTTTATAGAATAATGCCAAATACAATTATTCCAAATGAAATTCTGCCATCTTCGTAATATGCCAAGTGAAATTGTGCGAAATTTGAACATTGCTAAAGGTAATTATGCCAAATAAAATTCTGCCATCTTAAAAGTATGCCATTGTAAATTCGGAAATACAAACATTCGGGCAAACAATAACTATATTAAATAATTTTTATGCCTTCAAAATATTCGTCTAAAGAAGATTATGCCAAGTGTGTTATGCCAAATAAATTTCGGAGTATCAAGATTCTGCCAGATAGAAGGAACCCCTCGCTGGCTAAGGGCCATGGATTTGGCTTTACATACTGTCGAGAAATATTTATTTATTTTTATTCATTAACACATACATGTCGGATCCGGTCATGAGTACGGACGGGCGAATGGATCGAAAGCGCGCCAGCGGTGGCATCACGCGACCGACTTACGAGTCTACCCCCACCATGGCGGCTTTTACAGAGGCCTGATGTTAACACCTGGCGGCGAGGCGGACATTCTGAGTCTGATCGCAGCGGAGTTAAGACGTCCTGAAACTGTACCCGATTAATTGTGCCCAGTGTTAATGTGTGTAAATAAAGTACGCCGCATTGAATGAGCCCTTCGAATTCGTCAAAGCGGCGTAATAACGTACTGCCGTTATACAAACGGGCGCATCGTCGAAGCAAGTGATAATTTAAAATTCGCACATGAAGTCGAAAAATCAGAGGTTCGTGTCTTGGGTTCAAACCCGAGACCTATAACTAGGCAGTTCGACAGTCACACCACTAAACTATCACTGCGATTCTACTTGCTATAGGCAAGATAGATAGATTTCTTCATGCTAAAGACCTTTCATTTACCGACGTAAGTCCGAACATCTCAGAAACGTAGGGATATTTAAGGTCACATTGACCTTATTGGTGATGTTTTTCGAAAGGTCAGGCGTATAAACGTGAAGTAAGTAAAAGGTACCCCTTTTACTTATCTTATATACAAATAAAATTGAAGTGTCAGTTTGTAATGTCAAAATAACGGCTTCTTACTAAATATGAAAGTACGGCACTTAAATAACAAAATACTTTTTTTTTCCATTTTTGTCAGGCTGTCTGTTTACTCCTGGATTGATTTTGACGGGACTCTTACTGGCAGATAGCTGATGTTACAAGGACTAACCTAAGCTAATTTTATCTTATAAAAAAAAAGATTACGATTTCGTACAAAAAATAAAAAAAAACCCTTGAAGTTGGTAGCAAAATCCGATTTAAATAGGGAAGTCATATTTTTATAATAAACAAACTAAACCATAATCACACATCTAAACTCTAGATGTCCACAGAATTTTAAAACAATATGCAAAATTTAATTATTTCCTGGAGCGCTCAAAATAAAAATCAAAAAATATAATAAATAACGGATTCCAGCAAGTGGTGTTTGTTAGTTTTTAGGGTTCCATACCCAAAGGGTAAAAACGGAACCCTGTTACTAAGACTTCGCTGTTTGTCCGTCTGTCCGTCTGTTTGTCACCAGGCTGTATCTCATGAACCGTGACAGCTAGACAGTTGAAATTTTCAAAGATGATGTATTTCTGTTGCCGCTATAACAACAAATATTAAAAACAGAATAAAATTAATATTTAAGGGGGGCTCCCATACAACAAACGTGATTTTTTTGCCCTTTTTTGATAATAATGGTACGGAACCCTTCGTGCGCGAGTCCGACTCGCACTTGGCCGGTTTTTACTTACGCTCATGTAAAAAGGCGAAACTTTATGAGTATGCAGTACCAAAAAATTTATCAAAATAACCCCATAGTATCAATTCATTTCTGTCAGATATTTGTTCATTGAAATCCACAAGGATGATCAAGTACCTAAGTGAGTTATAGCAATTAGCTGACCCTTGCATAAATGATTGCGATTTTTAAAATACGAATTGATGATTTTTTATAAATATTTTATATTTTATTTACTTTGCAAAGTGGGTCAGCTAACTGTTATAACTCACTGTATATAATTTTCCATGAATGCGTTTCATTCATTTATCTCTCCATTCCTCTCTGCTGATATTCGAATTGGTAAAAAACCTCGAATTGATTCTGTATCTGCGTTCAAAATGGTCAGTTTTTATTTGTATTTCTGTTCTGGTCCTTCCTGCAATTTTGTTTTTTGGTCCTTTTATCTTCGTTATTGTTTTTCGATGCCTGTTGCTATTTTTCACATTTCCACTGGATTTTATGTTGTTAACTGCCACTTCGTTGACTCTGTTATTCGTTTGGCATGACTTTTCGAAATCGAAATAAAATGATCAGTTTTCATCGAATCAAATATTGCTTGCCTGAAACTGTCCCACAGCCAAGCCCAGATGTCCCTCCGTTTTTTCAATTGGTCCCGGTATTGCGCCATATCTACCTAATTCCCATGGAAGACATCCAAGTCATCCCGCCCCAGTTCCTTAATAGGTTTATTTATTTATTTACTAATATATAGGTTCACCAACAGCTTCTGTGTCATTTAGGTATATATAGGTTTTACAGTCTTGGACTTACACAGTCGCCAATTACAGGTTAACCAGCATTTACAAAAATGAGTGGCTATAGCCATAGGTATAGAGTCTACTATTGTATTTCATGTCTATAGACATGAAATACAATAGTAGACTCTACATTTAAGATATTATATAGCTTACGAAACATAATAGGTTCCTTAATAAGCCTTCATAGGTTTTTTGATACTGTTAATTTCAAAGAAAAATAAAATGTTAATAGAAATGAAATACTAAATGTATTGTTAAATGAGATTAAGTGTATTGTTAAATGTTAAGTTTAATGTAATGTTAAAAGTATTGTTAACTAAATCAAATGTAAGATTTAATGTAATGTTTAATGAAATGTTAAATGAAAATATAATACATGTTATGTAATGTTAAATTAATTGTATTATAAGAAATGTAATCGTTAAGGCAAAAAAGGCTAATAAATAAATAACCAAAGAAGAATAGAAAGGTCGGGCGTAGACGGCGAAGCGGATGTATGGGCAGCGCGCAGCGTGGGGTGTCGGTGCGCGCCGCTCGTCTGCGTGGTCTGGAGGTGTGCATTTGTTAACAAATTTCATACATGCCAATGGGACGTGAGATCCGCTTTATCGCCCGAGTGTGTGGACGAGCGGTGTCCTATGATAACCACCTCAGATACTCAACTTCGCCTTTTAAAACCACTGAGTGCAATGAAGCGTAATATAAGAACATCCGACCGAATAAAAAAGTACTATTTCTTTATCACTTTGAGGTTTTTTAAAAGAGGTTTTGATTTGTTTTCAAATTGGTTCTGCGAACGTTTAAAGTAAACCATAGTAACATAACTTAAACTTAACTTCACATCTGTAATCGCCGAAGGTATACCTTGTAGTATAGGTCACGGCACGTAACTCTAGCGCTGACCGTTATTGCGCAGAAGTAAAAAATAAGAATGTCTTGACGTGTGCGTTGCGCCGATTGGCTCTCCAGTCGTATAACATGCGCAGCTATCCCCTCCACGTTTCGTTCAGCGCTAGAGTTACGTGCCGCGACCTGTACACCCACATTTAAAGGCACATTTAAAGTTCCATGTAATAAAGGGCGAGCATGTTGACATCAAACGGGCACCAATCCAGAATTTATATTAAAATTTGAAACAGAAGCTCGACAAAAAGTAAAAAGACTGTCATTCCTTCTCCTCTTTTTTCCTACCACAAGCAAATGAGAGCAGTCACTAAAAAAACCGGACAAGTTCGAGTAAAACTCGCCTCCTAAGGGTTCCGTCTCAAGGGTTTTGAAAAAGGAGATAATCATTAAATGAGGCATAAAATTGAACGTAGCTTTTACTTTCAGAATCTTGTCTTGCATTTTTCATTCCATACAATAGCGGATATTTTTCTTAACTATATCTATACTAATGCTAATATACTAATACTAATAATATAATATATTAATATTTAATGTGCTATATATAATAATATTATAAAGAAGTAACATTTGTTTGTAAGTTTGTATGTAGGGGGTAATCTCCGGAAGTAATGAACCGATTTCAAAAATTCTTTCACGATTAGAAAGCTACATTCACCTTGAGTACCTCGCGGGTGAAACCGCGGGACGTCCGCTCGTAATATTATAAAGAGGAAAGATTTGATTTTTGTGCGTGTGCATGTTTGTAATGAATAAACTCAAAAACTTCTGCGCCGATTTCAAAAATTCTTTCACCATTAGAAAGCCACGTCTTTACTGAGTAACATAAGCTATATTTTATGCCCATAATCTCACGGAGACGGGAACTACGCGGGTGAAACCACGTGACGTCAGCTTGTATTTTATATTATTCCAAAATTACACATTAACCCGTTCCTGAGAAAACAAGGTCCTGACAGACTCACCACAATATAGTGATGCTATCAGGGTTTCGTTTAATCCTTTTTAGATGCGGAACCCTAAAACTAAATAGACTAAAACAGGTCTCGTTGTTGAGTAGCGGCCCAATTACAAACGTGAAGTGTGGTAACTCGAGATTTTATTTAGTTTCGTTGGACAGTTTTGTTTAGAATAAAGTACAAAATATGATAGAAATTTTGTTACACTGTTTGAAATTCAGGGAGTGACATGGTGTTGTGACACAGTTTTTTATTTGATAATGGTTTGGAGCAACTGTTTTCTAGAGGATTTTTTGCATAGATTTCTAAAGATAGAATACTGTTTGCAAGCCTTTCAAATAACAGGCAGGACAAAAACTAAACATTAAAGAGTAACCCAATGAGTGGTCTCATTCCATGAAATAATAATAAGCTTGTGGTAACGATAAGGGATACTTTTTAGGGTTCCGTTGCCAATTGGAAACCTTATAATAGTATCGTCCTGTCTATCTGTCTGTCTGTCCGTATGTCACAGCTCTTTTAATCCGACACTATTGGCCCACTACATCGATTAAAATTATAAAAAACTGAATTCTGTACATCCCAAAAAATGGTTTTGGTATTGAAAATTTGATAAATATTTTGTTAAATTAATTTAGGAGCTTATTTTGACTAAAAGGTTTTAGATTTTTCGGTTTTCAGTTTCTGCTTTCGTCGGTTTAATTTTTTGTTTCAGTTTCTGTGTTACGGGGTACCTACTGCGGTGACAGTCGCAAATGTAACTTTGTTTTATTTACGGTTTTTCCTAGAAAAACAAACTTATTTTGAAGTTGATGAAATCAATTATTGAGTGTGTGTGTTAGCTTGTTTAATTCTAAAAATAAAACTTATCCGCCCTAGTTTCCACAATTTTTATACGTTTTTTGAACCACTATAGGGCTTTCAACGATTTTAAATAACATTTCCATATCTGAAATAGATACTGTGGGTCTATGGAAGCTTAACAAATATGTTCCAATGTGGATGAATAAATGAATATGAAAATGTACATTTTTATCTCAATGGCATTCCGTAATACTGTTGACGAACTCGTCACATTTTTTTTTAACCTTTTCAGTAAGTATATTTTTTTTTGTCACCAGTATAAAATTTTGTCACTGTTCGTAGATGTTTCTAAATGTGTATTAACATGAAAATGGGATTTTTGGCTTATTCTTCTTTATCGTGAGTAAGCCGTGTGGTATCCGGCAGAGTAGAATAGAACCAACCCATTACACTCACGGGTGTCGTATAAGGCGACTAATGTCTGAGGCAGAACACCTTGCGCCTCCGTAGACCAGAGAATGGGCAGCAGCGTTTTCTGTTAGTCTTTCATCACTGCGATCTCCAAACTGCCTGCCAAGCGTGGAGATTACGGCAAATTCCTCCCATCATGGGAGAGGCTTATGTCCAGCAGTGGACGTTATGGGCTGTTGTTGTTGTTGTTGTCTTTATCGTGTGTTTAGTGCCTAACCTGGTGTCACAGTTTTTGCCGCCCATGGGCCTCTGACTTGGCTGTTACATGCCATCGAGAAATATCTCTCAGGCATGCTGGTTTCCTCACGACATTTTCCTTTACCAAAGCAAGTGATAACCATACAATACGCACATGAATCCGAAAATCAGAGGTGTGTCTTGGGTTCGAAGTTGAGACCTATGACTTGGCATTTTGACGGTCACACCACTAGGATAACACCGCTAATAAAACTCCTGCAATTCAGCAGCATCTAACATACGTAGGAAAATGCTAGGCAGATGATGATTTAACTGTCATCGATTTCTTTAATATGAAATGTTAAAAGACATGTTAAATGAAATACTAAATATAATATTAATTGTAATTGTTATGTAAGGTTGTTTGAAATGAAATTGTGTGAGACTGCACAAACAGACTCACGATGTCCGCGATTACGCGGAGCCCTAATCAAAATAATATTTGTCCAATCGACAAAGGGAAAACACCTATTAGATACACTTACCATCACGTTGGTACTGGTGATGTGACGTAGTCCCTGGTCACGTCGTATCTGGGTGGGGTGTAAGTGTAAATGTGTTTTGTATTGTGTATGTGAAGTCATGTAGATTCGACGGTAACCAAAGGACGCCCCACAGCGCGTACCGTCGACTCCCTGGTCAAACCTTCAGATCACACACGTGGCACTTTTTATCAATGTCCAACTGAATTTTATCCCGGTTTGCTAACCCAATCGGGGATGTACAATAGTCCAGCACTGAATTTAGGAAGTTACTATGGAGGATTTACATGAGGATGTGCAGATACTCTAAGCTCCAACGCTTCCAAAAGCTCTGAGTGAGCTGTTGCACCAACTGAAACCACGATAGCCGATTTTGGCTTACATCAACAAAAGGGTACTCAGGCAGAGCGACAAGTGGCTGTCCAATCAAGAAATGGCCCGGGGTTAGAGCCTCCAAATCGTTAGGGTCCAAAGAGAGCGGGCACAATGGACGCGAATTTAGTACCGCTTCAATGCGACAAAATACCGTAGCTAATTCCTCAAAGGTGAGAACGGTGTCTCCCAACAATCTCCGCCAGAGTCCCTTTGCCGCTTTCACCGCAGCCTCAAAAATACCCCCCCAATGGGGGCAGGCTGGTGGGTCAAACAACCAAGTGACCCCTCGACGGGCCAATTTGTTACCAATGTCAACCTGGCTCTCATTAAGAAAGTCATACACTTCTTTCAAATAGTTACTTGTACCCTTGTAGTTGGTACCGCAATCAGACCTGATCAGAGAAGGTAACCCACGGCGAGACGTAAATCTATCCAAAGTTGCCACAAAGGCCTCCGTCGAGAGGGAGGATACCAGCTCCAAGTGCACTGCCTTAGTTGACAAGCAGACAAATACGCACAAATAAGCCTTGACAATTTTACTATTGCGAAGGGTAGACGTCTTTATCGAAAAGGGACCAGCAAAGTCCGTTCCTACGCCTGCAAAGGGCCTCACCTCATTGACACGATCAGCAGGCAAGTCTCCCATCTGGGGCTGCATCGTTGGGGCCTTAGTCCGATAGCACGGTATGCAACGGAAGACGATGCTACGAATGGTACGACGAGCCGACAAAATCCAAAACTCTCGCTGCAGAATGGCCAACAGCGCATTGCAACCGGCGTGCGAGTTCTTAATGTGACGATCAGTCACCAACAATTTAATCAAATGGCCCGCCTTGGGCAACAAAAGGGGGTGACGGACCCCATAAGGAAGGCTAGAGTGCCTCAACCGTCCTCCAACACGCAAAAGACCCGTTTCATCCAAAAAGGGGTTCAACTTACTAACGGCTCCCGACAACTTAACTCTACCGGACTTCAAGGTCTCGATCTCCTTCTCAAAGTGTACGGCCTGCACAGAGCGAACCCACAGGAGGAGTGACTCCTGTCGCTCTTGAGGAGAGAGAACCGGTGACAGGCGCTTGTCCCCTGGATTCCTAGCATTGTGACCAAAACGCCTGATCCACGAGGTAACGTTCAACAATTTGTCGAGGGAGCTGTATCGATTCAACAAAATATCAGGATCAAACGGAGGGTCCTTCGTCCCAACAGCGAGCACCTTAAGCCCGGGCAAAGGATCCGACATCAAAACTGGCGTTCGAGGCCAATCATCCTCGGGGCGAGTCAGCCAATCCGGTCCCCACCAAAGGGGGTGCATAATCAGGCGGGGGGCCATGCACCCACGTGAGGCTACGTCGCCGGGGTTCAAGTCTCCAGGCACGTGCCTCCAAATCAAAGGCGTTTCGGAATTCTGTATCTGTGACACTCGGTTCGCAACAAAGACCTCCAAGGAGTGGACGGACGTCTTCAACCAACACAAAACAATTTGACTGTCCGTCCAGGCGTAAGAATTCCGAATGTTCACAGATCCACCTAAAGTTTGAGCAACGTGATTCAAGAGACGCACAAGAAGCGCCGCCCCTGACAACTCTAGCTTAGGGATGGTCAATGCCGTCCGGAGGGGGGCCACCTTGCTCTTGGCCATGATCAATGACATCTTTACCTGGCCTGTCGCGCTGACGGTGCGCAGATAAACAACAGCTGCATAACCGTGCGAAGATGCGTCACAAAACCCATGAAGGGTAGCAGTATAGTTCCCAGGGGGGAGGATAGCGCGTGGTAACGCGACCTCGTTGACCGCAGGAAGTGCGGATACAAATTGGAGCCAATCTTCCAAAAGGGTTTCCCGAAGTGGCTCATCCCAACCAAGTTCCGCGGTCCAAAGGCGCTGGAGAAAACATTTCGCCCAAAACAATACCGGGCATATCCAACCATTCGGGTCAAAGGTTCTCGCGACAGTAGACAATACCAGTCGTTTAGTCCAAGTGTGTGGTGACTCCAAATCGACATCATACGTAAAGGTGTCTTGGACTGGTCGGTACTGAACGCCGAGAAAGGCCAACATAGCAGGGTTGTCAGCATTTTCAAACAAATGAGGATCCTGCTTATGATCCTCTTCCACATCTTCCAACAGTGCTGGCGTGTTGGACACCCACTTACGCAACTCATAGCCAGCGGAATCCAAAATTTGAACCAACTCGTCACGCAACAGGAGCTTCCTCAACCGTGGAAGCCCCAGTGCAGACGTCATCAACATACAAGTCCGTTTTCAAGATGGCGGACGCCCGAGGGAACTTCAAGCGTTCTCGGTCCGCGAGCTCCCAAAGCGAACGAATAGCAACAAAGGGGCTCGATCGAAGGCCGTACGTATTCGTGTTGAGCTCATAAACAACCATGGGGTCCCGGGGATTCTCTCGCCACAGGATCAACTGATAACGTCTGTCATCCCGGTGAATAACCGTTTGCCGGAACATCATTTTGATGTCAGCCACAAAGACTACTTGATGACGACGAAAAGACGTGATGACATCACAAAGGTCCCTCAACAATTTGGGGCCGGAGTGCAAGCAATCATTCAAAGAGACACCAGAGGAAGTCCGCGCAGACCCATCAAACACTGTGCGCAGCTTACCGGTGGATGCCTTGAGGACCGCGTGATGCGGCAGAAAGTAATGCTCAACTGAGCGCCAATCCAAATTTGACACCGACATGTGTCCCAAGTCTGCGTACTCACGCATGAAATCTAAATATTTCTGCCGCAGCACCGGATCCCTGGCCATACGGCGCTCCATCGCCAACAATCTCTTCTCGGCCATAGGTCTGGACTCGCCGAGAGGTGGTCGAACTGCAACAAAAGGCAACCGTGTTACGAGCCGACCGGAACGGAGTCGACCTGTGTTGTTCTGATAGAACAACTCGCACTCCTCATGTTCCGGGTTCAAGCGGGCCACTTGCGGTGGCTCCTCAACCTCCCAAAACCTCTGAACAGCGTCAGAGAGAGCGGAGCCACACGCCAGCGCAAAATCAGGCTCAGGTGGAGGGGCAGCCTTCAACACTGGGCCCATCACCGCAAAGCCAAAGATGGTCGAGACAGCCACCAAACCGTTCGGCTGCAAGACTTTCATATTACCCAACAATATTCTCCCTAGTACATCGGAACCCAATATCAAATGAGTTGTATTAGGGGAATCAAACCGGCGGTCAGCCAAATCCAGGCCTGACGTCAACCGGACAATATCAGGCGACAGCTGACGTTGGGGATGACAGCCCAAAATACTCGTCAGAACAATGGCCGAAGGAAAAAACTTAGGGTCCAAACAACTCACAGGAGTGAGCCCAAATAAGGTTTGTCCCTCAACAGTCGGGATAGGTGTTTCGCCTATTCCATTAATCGTGCCTGAAAAGGCACGGACATCCAGGCTCACCCGACCCGCTAACCAAGACGACAAAAGGCAACCCTGGGCTCCCGTGTCCAAAATGGCACGGACCACAACAGAGTCCCCCGTGGGTCCCCAGACCCTGACCGATGCCGTTGGCAACAAAACCGTGTCGATCTGGGGAGGTACGTTAGCGGGACAGGCGCCAATTTCCTAGCAATGCCTGGGCGGCGACCGATCGCCGCATCCAGGCTGGGGTCTATCCCGATGAGGATAGTAGTCAAACTCCTCATCCGCGCGATGTCCCGAGCCGCGCACCATCGCTGGAGGGGCATATCCCACTTGACGCCTGAGTGGCGGGGGGCGCGTCTCCAAACGGGGACGTTCCGCCAACGGAGGGGAGGGAAGGCGGTGCTGGTCTGGCCAACGTCGCCTACCAGCAGCTGCATACTCGCCTTCACGAGGGGAGGTCAATCGGCGGTCGCGCGGCTCCCGATCAACTGGCGCGGGGGGTGGAGTACGGCGGTCAAAGTTGCAGGCCCCTCCTCGATTCTGATCTGGCGAGCGAGAAGCCCGGTGCTCATCTCCATCATACCCCCCCCTGCGCGAACCCCCATCAGAGGCTGGTCTGTCAGAGCGGTTCGCGTTGGCGCACAAAACTTCCAGATGTGAGCCCCTACAAATTGAACAAGGGCGGGGGTTGGGGCAATCCCGATGAAAATGATTCCCCAAACAAGAAAAGCACAGACGGCGTGCATTGGCAACTCGGCGGCGGGCACTCACGTGCAACTCCAAGAAGGCCGCGCAAGTTGGTACGCCATATCCCGTGGCCTTACAATAGCCGCAAGCAGGATTACTCTGGGTGCCACCAAAACGGGGGGCAGGGCGGCTATCACCAGGCCCGACAGTCCTAGTCCGTCCCTGGGCCCTCGGCCGAGAGGGCGGTTGGCTTAACCCCGTGGCACCACGAGCGTTGTCGAGGAAACGACACTCATCCTCCAAAAATTTGACGAGGTCTTCAAAGGGGGGAAGATGGGTGGCACTATCCCCACCATACTTCTGCTCAAAACGGGACCTCAAATCTGACGGAAGCCGCTGCAACACTAAGTGCACCAAAAGATAGGACCAATAGTCCACCGGCAACTCCAATCGTTTTAAGGCGTTGGTTGCTGCCAGCAATGGATTCAATAGGTCAGCACGCAACGCTGACATTCTGGTGATGGCCGGCAACCCCAAGATCTGGTCAATATGGACATCAGCCAGGCAACGTTTGTTCTGGTATCGTCGGGATAGAAGTTCCAGAGCAGTGGGATAGGCCGAGTCGGTCACCGGCAAGTGCTGCACCAAGGCTCGAGCCTCACCTCCTAGGGCTGACAACAAATAAGCCAACTTCTGGGCCGGTCGGAGGTCAGAGCGCGAATCAACCAAACTGTCAAACAGGTTCCTGAAGCTTAACCAATGGTCCAAGTGACCGTCAAAATGTGGCAGCTCCAGGGTAGGCAGTCTACCCAAAAGACCAGGGCCTGCAACAACAGAGGTCTCTGTTTTGACCTGGGCAGGGTCCCGACTCTTCAAAATTTCCCTGGCGCGCATACTTATTATGTCACCCAGGTTCAACATCTGGTCATAATCCGCAACAACCTTATCACGGGCTGCTTGACCCAATGCTTCCAGGTCCAAGTCCAAAATCAGTTCATTGAAGCGAGCAAACAAAGTGTCAACCGCACTCAATCTCGCATTCAACTGCTCATACCGGGCAAGCGTGGCCTCTTCCAGGTCTAGACGCTCAGCAGTTGCAGCAACAGAGGCAAACCATCTTAGCTGTGAGGTCAATACACCAATGGCTTGGTTTACAGCTTTCAATGAAACCATTGGGACAAATATCAAATAAACAAATTAAATTCAATTAAATAATCAACAGGAATAATTTTCCCGGACCGAACTACAATTTAAACCAAATAATAAAACTTAGTTTGAATTATTACAAGTTCAAATCCGACCCTGTACAAGCAATACCTTGTTTATACAATAACAAATTAAAGTACAAGCCACAAGGGACACTACATATCATAATATATTATGTCAAACAATCTATGTTGACTATGTTTAATTTGAGTCAGGCTGACAGGCAACAAATCAGACTTCTCAATACTTTTAACTCGACAATAAGTGGTGAATTTAACAATTAAACCACGCTCTGCTACCAGTTGTGTGAGACTGCACAAACAGACTCACGATGTCCGCGATTACGCGGAGCCCTAATCAAAATAATATTTGTCCAATCGACAAAGGGAAAACACCTATTAGATACACTTACCATCACGTTGGTACTGGTGATGTGACGTAGTCCCTGGTCACGTCGTATCTGGGTGGGGTGTAATTGTAAATGTGTTTTGTGTTGTGTATGTGAAGTCATGTAAATTCGACGGTAACCAAAGGACGCCCCACAGCGCGTACCGTCGACTCCCTGGTCAAACCTTCAGATCACACACGTGGCACTTTTCATCAATGTCCAACTGAATTTTATCCCGGTTTGCTAACCCAATCGGGGATGTACAATAGTCCAGCACTGAATTTAGGAAGTTACCGGCGTCCAAATGACAAAGGCCGGCTACATAACCAACAAATTACTCGCGGTCACGACCCAAGGTGGCGAGATCTCTCAATTTTCACTCAATTATCAACAAAATATCAAACACCGATCAAGATTGTATCGGATTAACATTAACTCAAAGTTTCAATCAATAATTACACGAAAACAGCGTGCATCAAAAACGAACGAAGACAACGCAAGCAAGTTTTTTCCCAATCAAAATTGCACAGACAACCCACGTCTTCTCACTGACAACTGAAACGTCATCTGTCAAACGTCAAAAAGGTGCGTTCAGAAACTTGGTGGATGAAACAGAAATGTTATGCAAGGAATGTTAATGTTAATGCAAATAGAGGCTAAATAAATAAATAAACTGTTGATTTATAAATTATTATCAACTTTAACATATTTGCATACTCAAATCAGACTAAAATACTTCCTACCACAAAACAAACACTTTAAATAATTCAGTGTAATAAATAGATCCCCGGTTATATTTGCAAACAAAATTAGCTGTTACCGAAATGCATGAATATTCAAACGTTTTATAATGTTAGTTCGCATCGGTTTTTAGCCGTTAAAGATATAGTGTTAATATTAATTAACATTGTGTTAATTTTTTTATGAAATATTGATGTTTAGTTAGTAAATGGTAGGGGTACTAAAACAGCCCATAACGTCCACTGCTGGACATAAGCCTCTCCCATGATGGGAGGGAATTTGCCGTAATCTCCACGCTTGGCAGACGGATTGGAGATCGCAGTGATGAAAGACTAACAGGAAACGCTGCTGCCCATTCTCTGGTCTACGGAAGCGCAAAGTGTTCTGCCTCAGACATTAGTCGCCTTATACGACACCCGTAAGTGTAATGGGTTGGTTCTATACTACTCTGCCGGATACCACACGGCTGGTTCAATGGTGGGGGTAAGGAGTATCGTATTACCCAGTACTAACTGGGTTGTGGAGATCAGATAGGCAGTTGTGAAAAATACTGGTATTCAGCTGTATCCGGTTAGACTGGAAGCCGACCCCAGCATAGTTGGGAAAAGGGTTGGCAAATAGATATGTAGTATGTGGTGCTTTTGGCTTAGTGGAACCAATTTTTGACCAACGCTTGAAGCTGGAGTCTTTGGCATCATCACCATCATCATCATCAGCCTATTGCGAATCCATTGCTGGATGGCAACTCCCACCCAGCTGCTTCCAGTCATGCAGAGGTCGTCGCTTCACCTAGCCTCAAGGCAAGCCACCTTTCAGCTTGTTGATTTGCGGTGTCCACTCAAGAACACGTCAACCCTTACGGTCATCGGTTCCACGGCTATTGTATATTGTATTATTGTATAACGGGCTGGTGTCCGCAACTCCACGACAAAGCAAGTAAGCAAGTATTTTGCGTATGGGCTGCAATCCACCACGCGGGCCCAGTGCGGATTGGTAGATGTCACATGTCTTTTAACTTTTGGTTCTAGGACATGCCAAACCCGCACCATGTCCTCACGATGTTTTCCTTCACCGTTTTGAGAGCAGTGGTGATGAAATAAATTACGCAGAGTAATGCGCCTCTCTGGGTTCGTACCCACGACTTACTGTTTGTAAGTCGGGGCCGCCACCACTGGACCAATTCAGCTGGCTTATTTTGTGAGAGAATGCTGTGTTTTGCCGTTTTTTTTGGTTGTTTTATTTTTATTCATATTATTTATTTGTAAAACATAATTGTACAATATAATGAGATCTAATTCTAATGTCAAGATCGCTACGTTATTTAATTTTGTATAATTATTTTGTCCTGTGCGAGTAAAATAAATACTTTTTTAATATCTATCGAGAATAAAGACAACACAGGAAAGTTTAAGAGTGACTGCACAAAAAACAAATGATTTTTTTTATAGCACGCCATGACGTGTCAACGCGACGCGACTTTAGGAGTGATTAATGGGATCAGATGAAAAGCGCGCATCGTATCGCTTGAGACCGTGAATACTGACAAAACGAAGATATAAACATAATATAACATCACGCCTGTGATCCCCGAAGAGTTAGCCAGAGGTGTACCTAATAGTAAACCCACATTTCACCAGTAATTTTTTAACTCATAATTTAATAGGGGTGAGCCTATTGCCTTCAACCGGGAACAAATCCTGACTCCGTGACTGCTACTAAGAAATTCCTGATGAACTAACTCGATATTTTGCGTGGCCCGGGAATCTAACACAGAACCTAATGCTCAGCTGTCGGTTTTGCGATCACGCGAACAACAATGTAGTTTTAATGTTTAAACGTATTTAGTGAGTTGTGCTGGAACCAGGCCATTTTTTTTCGGTTGGGAAATCATCAAATGACTCCTCCCGCTCTGAGCGGAGCAGGAGGGAGTGTCAGACTTTTACTGACTAAACCCATTCATGTTTCTTCATCGCCCTTTGTGTTCCGGGGTCATGGTTTCTCTTTCAAACAGGCCCGCAGCCCCGGCAGGCATCGGTCCTTGCGGACCCCTTCCTTTTGCTGACTCTCTTTGAGGCGCGCGTGGAACACGAACGCGTCGTCGACACGGCCTGTCGTCATGAGACGGACGGACGGCGAGCTAGCCCATAGCCCACCGTCCACAGGCCCGCGCCTACGGTGGCCGGGGGCCACGTGGTGGCCCATGATACCAGGCCTTTGATCTCAACTTTAAATCAGTAGGTACCTATCGGTATCAAAATCGAAATTTGAAAAACAAAACGCTTTTTGTTTCAACCTGCATCCGAAAAAAAAAATGCTGTTTTACATACTTAGAGGTCATTTATTATTTTCTCACCTCAATGATCATAAGACAAGGAAGACTGAAATCCTGCCGGGGTTGCGGGACTGTTCGAAAGAGATACCGTGGCCCCGGAACACAAAGGGCGATGAAGGAACATGGATGGGTTTTAGTCAGTAAAAGTCTGACACTCCCTCTTGCTCCGCCCAGAGCGGGAGGAGTCATTTGATGATTTCCCATCCGAAAAAAAAAAAAAAAAATGGTAGACTGAAATTGGCGCCGGTTACTGAAAAGTGCAGTGGTAATTAGTTCTCGTGGTATAGACATTTCTCTCCTAATCAAAAGGCCTAAGTAGCTAAAAGTCCAAAAGCGCGTAACGTGTAATGAGCAGTAAGTCTAATTAAAAAAATGTCCATGAAGCAAAAAGTCCATCTATCATAATTATGATCTGCATAGCAGAACATCTATTTACCAAAAAGTCAGATTCTCAAAATATCTGGATACTCAGGCACAAAATTCAAAACACACTTTGCATCGGGAGGGAAACGGACATTATTTATTACACTTACATAAACTAAATCATACGTTAATATTCTAATTCATATGCCAATTACAGGTAAACACAACATTGACAACAAAGACGCCGATTACCGCTTAGTTGCTAACTTAAGAGTTCTATTACATTTTTTTCGCAATTTTTTGATTTTTACTCCCTGGATCAAATTTTTTCGATCGGCGTACACGAGTCGATAATAATAGCGATCTCCGGATGATTGTCGATTGTTATTGACGAAAATTAGAGACGAGACTGACATGAGACTGAGTCCGGAGCGACCTGAATTGACGCAGAATTATAGTACTTCAATTTTATTTATTGTAATTTTGTCTTATTATATTGACAAACGAAAACTAATGAAACTTATTGATTGTAGATTGAAGTTTTATATCATATTTGTTTATTTGATAAAATTTAGTTTATTTGGAATATAATGGACGCTGAATCAAGACATTTATGGCTTAAATTACGCTTTCTTTACGATTTTTTCCGTGAAAATTCAAGGATTTTAAAGAAATTCTAAAACTCCAATAAACAAGTAAAACATTCAGTTTATTTTTCAGTAATTTTAGCTTTTATAAGAATTGCTTGTAACAATGTGAATTTGAGCGTCAAAGTTCCATCGCTGACGGTTTTTCTTGCAAACTGAGTTCGTAAAATATTTATAAAAGAGAATGGCACTATTGTTATTCATAAGCAAATAATTAAAATATCTAACTGATGCTGAAAATTACTGCGTCAAAATCATGAATTTGCGTAAAAAATGTAATAGGACTCTTAAGTCTAGGCGTACAATCGATTATGAAAAGAAAATGGGATATAAATATTGCAACGAATTTAAAATGAAAACAGAGTAATTCATTCATTAACAGTAAAATAAATTTTGACTACGTTTCATTGGTGTGTAGGGAGGCCAAGATTCTTGATTTAAATACACATTATAATATTTACCTTGATGCGGAGGAATGAAGAAAAGTCGTGAGGAAAGTTTTGAGTATGAATGTGGATGGAAGGGTAGAGGAAGACCAAATAAACAATGGATGGACTGTGTGAAGTATGATGCTAGAGAAAGGAGGTGACTTCTGAGATGATGACTAATAGACAACTATGGATGAAGAAGACAATATTGAGTCGACCCTTAGTAAATTGGGATAAAGTCAGGAGAATGATGAAAGAAAGAAAGAAATAAACAATCTTTATTCATCGCAGGGACATGACGTGCATACAAAATTTGAAAACAGAAACAATAAACATAACAAACATTCAGAATATTACTTAATATAATTTAGAGGGTGTAAAACACCTCTTAGCGAAGCCGAAAGGTACTTGTTCTCCCCGTTATTGCGATCATTTTTTTGTTCTACACCATACCTGGGAACCTTCTAGTTACAGAGATATTGGGGGTCAAAGTTTCAACTTTTTTGACAAGTTTTTTTTTAAATACAAGTTTTTAATCTAAGATTTTTATTTTCCACGACCCCCGTACTATTCAATCCATCCATCAGCACAATGTTTTGAGTGCGTTACATTGAGTTCTACCACAAAACATGATTTTTTACCCCAAAAAAAAAGTCGTTTCCCAGCAATAATTTTTGCGTAAAGTTATTTAGTTTGATGTACAGAATGCTTGGTTGACGGCTTCGTGGTGAGGTCTTTTACACCCTGTATGGTTGTAATTTATATAACACAACGGAACATAAACAAAAAAAAAAGGTGACAGCTTGCACGTCCGTCGTGAATGCGACAAATAGGTTACCACTCAACATGATGCTGTACTATGGGGGGCCCACAGTACAGCCCTCCCTGGTTTTCAGTGGTCACCAGGATAAAGTAAAACGTACTGAAGCCATGATGATCACAAGGTTACGTAATGAGTATTAAGACCATATGGAAATGAGGGGATGGTGAAGTATCTCATTATCGAAGTAATTGGTTTAATTCACACCTCATTTAGTAAAGAAACCCATGGTTTAAGTAACTGTGATTAAGAACTTGGTAAGTAATGTAGGCTCTACGCTTGTATTTTCATCGGCACAAAAAAGGAAGAAGAAAAAAAATCTGAGCCAATTTCGAACTGTCAAAAAATCTTATTGGTGTACATGAGGTAGTATAAAAGTGAACACGGTTAGAAAGGGACATAGACTTTGTTTAAAAATATCGTTATTTTAAGAAATGTTAGCACAAAGTTTTGAAAACTAAAACCATCTTTTTAATAAATAAACAACAGGAAACACAAGGCTTGCATGAATTTAAAGTGGTTTTTTCAATTATTAATGTAAGATGGTATTTCAAGGCAGTTGTGTCGATTCTGTTGTGCACAAACTAAACTTAATTTAGGCTATTGCTATGTTTTTCTCTCTCATAAAACGAGAAGAGAGCAGCGGTGGCCCAGTGGTGGCGGGCCCGACTTACGAACAGTAAATCGTGGGTTCGAACCCAGACAGGCGCATTACTTTGTGTAATTAATTTCATCACCACTACTCTCAAAACGGTGAAGGAAAACATCGTGAGGAAACCGACATGTCTTAGAACCAAAAATTCGAGCAGTGGGAACATTAATAGGCTGATGATAATAATGGTAATAATATTTCCATACAAATGAAGGGTGCACGTAAAAACATGTCGACTAAAAACACGATGAAGCGCAAGGCATAAACTAGTTTGACATCTCTAACTTAGTTCATAGCTATAGCCGTCTTTTTCTCGCACTGCCTTTTAGTAAAAGATAGCAATAGCTTAAATTAAGTTTAGCTTGTGCACAACAGAATGGACACCAGTATTTCAAGATAGTATTTAAATTTACTCTAGGATAACTTATCGACGTTATTGGTGATGTTTTTCAGAAAGGTTATGAGATAAATCGTGGCAATCAGCATGCGAAACCGGACCAGATAAACATGGATGAAGTAAGAGGAGTGGAAGGATCTTAGCAGGTGGGGTTCCGCAGTTTCTGCCTACTCTATTATATTACCTAAACAATAGGCTAGTTTCCACCATCAATTATTAATTACCTTAACAATAGGCTAGTTTCCACCATCAATAAATTACCTTAACAATAGGCTAGTTTCCACCATCAATTATTAATTACCTTAACAATAGGCTAGTTTCCACCATCAATAAATTACCTTAACAATAGGCTAGTTTCCACCATCAATTATTAATTACCTTAACAATAGGCTAGTTTCCACCATCAATAAATTACCTTAACAATAGGCTAGTTTCCACCATCAATTATTAATTACCTTAACAATAGGCTAGTTTCCACCATCAATAAACTGCAAATCTATTTAGTCCGACAGTTAGAGTATTGGAAAATAATGGACACGTATTTTTTTGTTTTTGTAAATCAATGAATATTGACAAAGATAAAACGCATCAAAACTCGGGAGTGGGGGCTCGTGATGTCAGAACGCACTAAAAATTATAGCACGGCGTGACGTATTGAGAATTTTAAAAACGTCGTATCTTCGTCAATTTTGGTTTTCCTAACAAATGAAAAAATACGTGTCAAATATTTTTTGATAATCTAACTGACGCACTAATTAGATTTTTTCAGGACACAAGCCTATTCCCCGAAGAGGTATACCCAAATTTTGCCACGTGCGTTTAAGTCCCATGTAATTAGGTGGCGAGCAATAAGGAAAGGAAAATGTAATGAGCAAACCCCTAATAACACTTTGACCGAACTGGGAATTGCGCCCAGGACCTCGTGCAGCGTGCCCAGTTGCTCTTGCGATGATACCATAATGCATGATTTCCAAATATTTTAGTAATAATTGTAATCCTCAGCTAGATTTGCATACCATATTTGTACGCCTCCTGGCATAACATAGCGCTCTGTTCATCAAAAATAAGCACTGTACTTTTTTTACCTATGTTAACAAATAAATTATGATTTGATTTGGTTTGATTTGACCACTAGATCAATTAACGTTATGTGATTTACTAAAATCAAAATTTCATCGAAATCTGTTCAGGTTTTGAGGCAAGAACACGTGATAAAAAAACTCTCGAAATAGAAATCACTAACTCTATTGTCAATCACGACACAACACAACACAAATTTCAGAAACACACCTCCGACAAACAGATGCACCAATTGGAAATTCAAATACGAAATACGACTCCGAAATTGCCACTTACCATGCGATACTCCGTAGCAGCCATTTAACGTACAGATCTAAACAGAATACGAAAACAAGGACAGCATCTTCAATTTGTTAGTGTACTAGCAATGACTTGAATGTGTTGAATTAATAACATTTTCTTGTCTCTTAGCTTGTGAAAGTTTCATCATCATCAACAGCCTATTAATGTTCCCACTTCTGGGAAACAGGCCTCCTCTCTATGAGAGGGAATGGGCTATAATCCACCACGCGGGCCCAGTGTGGATTGATAGATGTCACATGTCTTCGAACTTTTTGGTTCTAGGACATGTCGGTTTCCTCACGATGTTTTCCACCATCTTGAGAGCAGTGGTGATGAAATAAATTACACAAAATAATGCGCCTGTCGGGGAAGAAGTCGGAGCCGTGACTACTAGGTCACCGCTGCTCTAGTCGGGGCCGCCACTACTGGTCCACCGCTGCTCTAGTCGGGGCCGCCACCACTGGGTCACCGCTGCTCTAGTCGGGGCCGCCACCACTGGGCCACCGCTGCTTAGTCGGGGCCGCCACCACTGGGCCACCGCGGATCTAGTCGGGGCCGCCACCACTGAGCCACCGCTGATTTAGTTGGGGCTGCCACCACTGGGCCACCACTGATCTAGTTGGGGCCGCCACCACTGGGCCACCGCTGCTCTAGTCGGGGCCGCCACCACTGGGCCACCGCTGCTGTGTGTGTGTGTGAAAGTTTGAAGAAAACAAAATAAACACTAGAAACTTTTTAAATCGAACCTTTGTTACACTGCACTGACAGATTTATATCGATAGAAATAGAAATACTGTCTATATTGTAATCTATATTGGGTGTAAAAAGACTCTTGACGAAACTGAAAGGCTTCGTTTCTCTCCGTCCTACCTATTATAAGCCGCGGGTCCAAAGTGTTTTACTATTTTATATAACACTATTTTGTTGTCGTTTTAATTAATAAAAGGGCGTATATTACTAATGAAAATGAACAACTTTTACAGATGTGACCGACTCCCCGATGAAATCCCGAAAAAAAAATCAGCTACGTCATACATTATTGTTCGCGTAACTCAAAAAAAAATTAAGCAGCAACTGATATTTTTTTCAAGATTTCGTAATCGGTCCCATAGTAAAAGTTGTTCATTTTCATGAGTAATATACGTCCTTAAAGTAATTAAAATGAGAAAAAAAACAGTATTGTATACTTTTCTAATATAGATAGCAATCAATAAACAAAAATCAACTTAGAACACTTAATAACGTTTAAGCAGATCGATCCTAACCTAACAATGCTTAATTAAAGTTTTATAAGATAAACGAATAAAATAATAAGTTACAAAGTATCGAAGGTTTTTCTGAACATATTATATTAACTAGCTAATGCCCGCGGCTTCGCTCGCTTGACAATTGAATCACTCTATCATTAAAAAACCCGCATCAAAATCCGTTGCGTAGTTTTAAAACTAAGCATACATAGGGACATACAGATGCGGCGCGGCGGGGGACTTTGTTTGATAATATATAGTGATAAAGCAAAATAAATATAGGTGAATCGGGCACCTATAATTTAAAGCACTTTTTCCACCGATTAGTAGAAAATAATAAAGCGTGTCCATGTAGCTCTGTCGTTGAGTGTTCCGGCAATATTATTTTCAAATGGATGTAAAAAAGAAAATTGAGGAGCTCGTGGCTAAATAATAACAGACGCTCGGGCAAGCATGGCTTATTCTAAGGATCATCATCATCATCATTATTTTAGCCGAAAGACGTCCACTGCTGGACATAGGCCTCCGCCAAAGGAGGGTTTTTGCCGTAATCGCCACACTTGGCAGGCGGGTTGGCGATCGCAGTACGGTTGTTACAAAAGCACAGAGAACGCTGCTGCCCATTCTAGAAAGAAAGAAAGAAAAAGCACAAAGCCCGCACAGGACAAAAGACAAATAAAAATGGTAAGGTAATGGTAATTCTCTGGTAAGTCCCTTAGTCGTCTCTTACGACACCCACGCCACGGGAAGATATAGGATGGTGCTATTCTTTACGTCCGACACCATACAGAACACCTAACCTAAGGATCGTTTAGGTTAATCCGTACTTGCCTCGGTTTGTCTGTGGATGGGTGACCACCTATTACATACCGAGTTTCTTCCGTACCTCGGAAAGCACGTTTAGCCGTTATTCTCAGTTGTCATTTATAGATCTTTGACAGTTGTTACAGGTAAACCGTGGGCTTGAAAGTATGACAACCAGTGTAACCCTGGAAGTCAACACCAACATAGTTGGGAAAAGATTAGACAGATGAGGGATGTAAAAGGTAATGATGTTTGAAACTACTCATATATATATCTGCCTAGCCTTTTCCCAACTATGTTGAGGTCGGCTTCCAGTCTAACCGGATGCAGCTGAATACCAGTATTTTACATGGAGCGACTGCCTATCTGACCTCCACAACCCAGTTAGTACTGGGTAATACGATACCCCTTGGTAAGACTGGTTGTCAGACTTTTTGGGCCACTGACTACCTGTAACGACTGTCAAAGATCTATAAATGACAGCCGGGACCAACGGTTTAACGTGCTTTCCGAGGCACGGAGGAAACTCTGTATATAATGGGTGGTCACCCATCCACAGACCAACCTAGGCAAGCACGGCTTAACCTACTGATCGACCCGAGTGGCTGTTATTATTTAGCCACGAGCTCCTCACTCATCCGATTTAAAATATTTTTTCCTTTGAGAAAAGCTACACTGCAACAACAACTGCTATAGAATGTGTTTTTCACGCGATCGAAGTCACGGGTAGAAGCTATAGTTGGTGCCAGTTAAGATGAGAATAGCGGTTATTGACCCACCTACATTTATTAACTTTGAAAACCAAAAACAAGACCGTTCAAGTCTGGAATCGTCACCTATCGTGATCTTCAAGTTTTTTTGTAATGAAAAACGATACACGGTTTATTTTTTTTTGGTTCGTACGAAGAGATATTAGGGAAAGGTCAATGACCGCTATTCTAGTCTTAACTGGCACCAGCTATTGTCTATTCTAATATTTTAAAGAGGAAAGATTTGTATTTCTGTATGTAACGAATAAACATAAAAACTACTGGACCGTTTTGAAAAATTCTTTCAGCAATAGACAGCTACATTATCAGCGAGTATATTTTATCCCCTTACTCCCACGGGAACTACGCGGGTGAAACCGCATGACGTCCGCTAGTCTACACTTCTACACTATAATTATAATTAAAATATTATAAAGAGGAAAGATTTATATTTTTGTATGTTTGTAATGAATAACTCAAAATCAACTGCGCCGATTTCAAAAAATCTTTCACCATTAGAAAGCTACATTCACCTTGAGTAGCATGGGCTATATTTTATCCCCGTACTCCCACGGGCACGAGAACTATGCGGGTGAAAGCGCGTGACGTCCACTAGTGTTAAATAAAATAATACCGTAGACTATGTAAGCTAATTAGTTAGCACACCACAGATTACAATATAAATTTACTTAGGACTAGACCACCTTAATATGTTTGATGAACTTTTGTTGTCATTGTTCAGACCACATGTAAAGATGTACCTAGATAACGCATGTATGCCGATCCGTATGAAAACCTAGCGTTCCATTTTTTGACGACCTAAAATGACGTCATTTTGCACTATTTAGTTACACAAATTTACGTTTTTGTTCTTAGGCGCTTTGCACATGGAGCAACTTAAGTTGAGGCAAATATCAACATTTTAAAAGTTAACTGTAAAAAGTTGATAGTTGCCGTTTACGGTTGCCGCAATTTTATAGGCAATCTGTGAGCTACTTTCATAGCCGAGTTGCTCAATCTACGCAGGAATCAGCGTTCAGTGTAACGATGGATATCGAAAAAACAAAGAGAGAAGGAGGGAGGGTGTGAAATCGCCCGACGCGTTGCGATTGACGGTTGAGGAAACTGGCAACTTTAAAAAACGGTATAATATTGAACAGTTGCTAGTTGCGGTAATTAGGAACTAACTTATTCATCGACTAGCTGACCCACGCAACTTCGTCTGCGTCACATAAAAGAGAAACAGCTCACAAAAGGAATACATTTTTCCCCATTTTTGCAATATTTTTCATTTATGCTCCGCTCCTTTTGGTCGCAGCGTGATGTTATATAGCCTTCTTCGATAAATGGACTACCCAACACTGAAAGAATCATTCAAATCGGACCAGTAGTTCTAGAGATTAGCGCGTTCAAACAAACAAACAAACACTGCAGCTTTATAATATTAGTATAGATTTGCAGTATAATTGAAATATAAGTAAACAGCTAGTTGCCAGTTGCCAGTTGCTGCAATAGTTGCTCCATGTGCAAAGCACCTAAATGTCTAGAATTAAGTTCTTGAGTTGTAATGTTGTTGTTTTAAACAAATAAGCTTGCTGTGATTGTAGCCACGTTACGCTTAAAATGCTTAAGATGGGCACGCAAAGTAGGTGTTCTTGCAATTTTGTCTTTTAAATGGGTATGGTAGGTATAAAGAATATCATAAAGATAGAAACATATTTTTTTTTCTAACAAGAGTCCCATTGCTGGGCAAATGGTACTCTTTTTCTCTTTTCAACCCACTATTTCTGGCCATTTTATGCCATATCAATACTCAAAGAAAACATTTTGTTTCTTTGTGTGTCATAATTTTGTAGAGCCCTCGTCCCTCTTTTTAAAAAGTCCATTTTAACTGAACTATCATCAAAAACAAAGTAAAAAATTCGTCAAGCTCTGAAAACAGTAATTTCATCCTTAAATGTAGGTCTTTTATGACTGGCCAACAATTATTTGATTTCAAAGAGGCAATTCCTAAACCGACTAAAAATCGTACATTCAATATCGATACCTAGTTACAGTATCGATACGAGTATTCGATTCGTTTCAACCAATTGCGTTCGGTAATGAACGGCGCCCAACGTCACGGAATCGAATGGTGTAGCCGATTGCATGGCACTCGAATTGGCTCTCGATTCAAAAAGTCTGGGTAACGATATTATATCTATACTAATATTATAAATGTAGAAGTTACTCGTGGCTAAGTAATAACAGCCGCACGATCACGGCCTTCAATGTTAAACTGCACTTGCCAAGGTCAGGCCGTGGATGGGTGACCCTCCATTTCAAACCGAGTTGTCCCCGTGTCGTGTGTCCGTAAAAGAAAAGAAAGAATAGAAAGAAAAGTAAGAAAAGAAAGAAAAGAAAGAAAAGAAAGAAAAGAAAGAAAAGAAAGAAAAGAAAGAAAAGAAAGAAAATAAAGAAAAGAAAGAAAAGAAAGAAAAGAAAGAAAAGAAAGAAAAGAAAGAAAAGAAAGAAAAGAAAGAAAAGAAAGAAAAGAAAGAAAAGAAAGAAAAGAAAGAAAAGAAAGAAAAGAAAGAAAAGAAAGAAAAGAAAGAAAAGAAAGAAAAGAAAGAAAATAAAGAAAAGAAAGAAAGAATGGAAAGAAAAGAAAGAAAAGAAAGAAAAGAAAGAAAAGAAAGAAAAGAAAGAAAAGAAAGAAAATAAAGAAAAGAAAGAAATATTTATTTGGCGCAGGCATATGACGTGCATACAAACTTAGAAAAAGTAAACAGAAAACATACAAGGCATATCAGACATATTTTAAAATATAACAGAACGGAACAGAAAAAAAAGTTGACAGCTTGCACGTCGTGAGTGCGACAAATAGGTTGAATCACTCAGCATGATACTGTACTATGAGGAGCCCACAGCACAGCGCTGGTTTTCAGTGGTCGCCCTTGAAAAACGTACGGAAGCCAATACAGTGATATCTAAAAAAGCACATTAAGGCCCAACGTCCTGGCTGTCATTTATATATCTTTGATAATCGTCACAAGTAGTCAGTGGCTCCAAAGTCTGAAAAACCAGTCTTACCAAGGGGTATCGTATTACCCAGTACTAACTGGGTTGTAGAGGTCAGATAGGCAGTCGCTCCATGTATAATACAGGGCTTTAAAACCAATCTGGGTAATTTTTCCACCATTAACAGAATGCAAGTTCAATTTAGTCGCCTGTCACGCTCGCCTAATGTAGATATTGATATGTCTTATTCATTACATAAAGTCAAGTCTGTCTTGCGTACGGCATTGTCCTGAAAGATTGTAAAAATTGTATTTTACATTACTTTATGATTAAGAAAGTGTTTATATTTTTTTCAATACACTTTCTCGAAAACTGGTCCATAACGCACTACGATTAGGTACAACATGCAATGTATTTCACACGCGTGCGATTTATTCCACTTTCCTGCACGTGTGCGGGAATGGAAATTGCCACAGATAACTATACCTATACTTAGTCCAAATTGGTTCAATGTCTATAGTCTGAGGTGAATGTTTTTTTTTTATTTTGTCAAAGCACTACGCGTCTTTACAGCATAAATATTTTTTGAATTTTCAAATTGTGTTTTTAAATAGAATATCATAGATAAACATGATTATTTAAAAGTAATAGTTACTTTTATACACAAATTAACATTTATTTGTGTTCTGAATTCAAAAATATAAAATAAATCTATTTTTTATATTAGGCTGTTTAACGGCTTCATACCATTGCCTCTCTTTCAACCTGGCGAGACCAAAGCGCGAAAAAAAAAGAAAATTTAAATCATAGTTTCATAGTTCGTGACAAAAATATTATTCGTTATTTTATTTTATTTCTTCAAAAGTGTATTGAAAAACGTCGTTTGATACACGTGGACATTTGTTATTGCAATTCTCGGCTCAAAAACACCCTCGCCTACGGCTCGTGTGTTATAATTCCGCCTCGATTGCAATAACAAACTTTCTCCACTTGTATCAAAATGTACTATTTCTTTTTTTCTGGTTGGCACAACGTCGAACATAAATTAATTATGAGTTTTTTTTTATATATTTGTATGTCAGATTTAGGTTCAAATTGGCTATTGTGTATTTATATACCAATAATTGGTGTATAAATGCAGTTAAATACAGAAACAGGCAGATAAGGCAGCGCAAAGCGGATTGTACTTATTTAGATAGATCTGAATGGGTAAGATCTGTTTTGTAACTGTATTTTCTTCTCCAATGTTTAATGCATGCCGTGGCAGCCTTTAATTAAGGCTACACTATAAAACGTTAAATTTAACATGAGTTCTTAAACATGTATTTTTGGTGTATGCTTTGTTGGTTGTCCTTATATAAAAAATAAAAATACTAGTATTCATTCATTAATTTCATTTATTTCAGTAACAATTTTTACATTGTATCGAAATGTTACATTAAATTATAAAAATAAAAGAATTACAATAGAAATCTAGAAAGAAAGCAGCTGTATCCAGCTAGACTGGAAGCGAACCCCAACATAGTTGGGAAAAGGCTAGGCAGACGATGAATGCGTTCTCGTGGGATAATTGTCGACTATCGTGGGCAAAGCCACGGGCACAGCAAAAGGCAAAAATATTGCACAAACTTTACATAAAACGCTGCAATACCTTTTAATGGAGGAGAAAAAACTGAAAAGTTACAGGTAAAAGGTGAAATCTTCTGCAGCGTGTAATCAAGATAAGCGAGGGGAATACACAGGTAGAATGTGTAGAGAGACTTTGTACAATAGCTGTCGCGTTTCAAGACCGTTTGGCTATCATTGCAAAATAAACCTTACGACATGTATAGTTGAGCTTTTTGGGTTATAAGTCGAGCTACACGATAACTGACAAAATGCTTGCACTGACTGGACTGGTCCACTCAAAACTGTGTGGTTCTTTCTTTAAAAGACCATCTCAGACACTAATCATGTAAATTTACCAAGATTATGTCTGCACCTTAGAAGAGACTATGACCTCTGAATTTGTTTGTGCTGTTTCCTCTCAGAGTGGTTAGATACGAAATACAAACACGATCAAGTTAAAAAAAAAATGACGTGTGCTCGTAAAAGTGTTTGTAAAAACTTATTTGCTAAATCATCATCATCATCAGCCTATTAATGTGCCCACTGCTGGGAAACAGGCCTCCGCTCTATGAGAGGGAACGGGCTATTTATAATCCACCACACGGGCCCAGTGCCGATTGTTAGATGTCACAATGTCTTTGATTTTTTTGGTTCTAGGACATGCCGGTTTCCTCACAATGTTTTCCTTCACCGTTTTGAGAGCAGTGGTGATGAAACAAATTACACAAAGTAATGCGCCTGCCTGGGTTCGAACCCATGACTTACTGTTCGTAAGTCGCCAGCTGAGCCAGCGCTGCTCTCAACAGACACTATGACCGACACTATAACAGAGACTATGACCTCTGAATTTTTTGAGGTTTGTTACCTCTCAGAGTGGTCAGGTACGAAACACAGGCACGATGAAGTTTGAAAAAAAATGTCGTACTCGTAAAAGTGTTTGCAAAAACCTATTTGCTAAATAAACTTCATGTATCATTTATTAAAGTTATAGTGATTGGACACCTCAAACCTGCAGTATTGTCTCTTCCTGTAATCCATTCAAAGGTTGCCTAGCAACGTTATCAAGTCAGCATCGTCGAAATATAAACAACAAAGAATGGCGCTTAGTAATTATAATCCTGGAAACGCAGGGAGTGTTGCCTTAGAAACACAAACTTTAGACCCTAATGGTGAGGCTCTTCAGACGGGTCAGGCGTAGTATTACCAAGCAACCGTTGAGCGCAAACGACCAGAGTCCCTAGAACGACGTATTTAATTTAGAATAAAAAATACTAATAACCTATTATCATTTTAGTTAGTCTCAGTATGCGGACACTGTTAGTGTAGTGTGCTGTCCTAGTGTGAACCGGCCCTAATTAACATTTATGAAGATCAAGTGAGGCTGGTTGAATAAACACCTTCGCTTTGCTGTGGACCGCCACACCTCCAATACTTCAGTCCCGCGACCACGGCTTGTGCAATCCGGTCGAATATTATATGCGAAACGGGGTTTTTTACCCAACTACGGCGAAGCCAAAAGGAAGGGTTATGATTTAAACAATTTATCTAAGTATGTATGTTTGTATTCACGTAATGTTCCTCCGTAGCGCCTAAACTATTCATCCGATTTTGATGAATAAGGTGTCAATCGATTCGTAGATAAGGCCCGGGTAACATCATCATCATCATCATCATTTCAGCCGAAAGACGTCCACTGCTGGACATAGGCCTCCCCCAAGTGTCGCCACATTGACCGGTCCCGTGCGACTCGCATCCAGCGGATTCCCGCAACCTTCACCAGGTCATCAGTCCACCTAGTGGGAGGCCTTCCAACGCAACGTCTTCCGGTTCGCGGTCGCCACTCCAGAACTTTTCGGCCCCATCGGCCATCCGTTCTGCGAGCAATGTGCCCTGCCCACTGCCACTTAAGTTTGGCAATTCTTCGGGCTACGTCGGTAACCTTGGTTCTCTTGCGGATGTCTTCATTTCTGATTCGATCGCGCAAGGAAACTCCGAGCATAGCCCTCTCCATTGCCCTTTGGGTGACTTTAAGCCTTCTGATGAGGCCCATTGTGAGCGACCACGTTTCGGTCCCGTATGTAATCACTGGCAACACACACTGGTCATAGACTTTCGTCTTGAGACACTGCGGTAAGTTGGACGAGAAGATACCGCGCAACTTCCCGAACGCTGCCCAGCCTAGTCGGATTCGACGATTGACCTCTTTCTCGAAGTTAGACCTACCTAACTGGACCGTTTGTCCTAGATACACATAATCGTCTACAACTTCGAGTGTGGAGTCTCCGATCTTGATAGGAGTGGGTGTGACATGGGCATTCAACATGACCTTGGTTTTGTCCATGTTCATTTTAAGACCCACTCTTCCGGAAGCTCCACTGAGGTCATCGAGCATTGTACTGAGGTCCTCCATGGTCTCAGCCATGACCACTATATCGTCGGCAAACCGAAGGTGAGTGATGTACTCGCCATTGACGTTGATGCCTAGCCCTCTCCAGTCCAAAACCTTGAAGACATCCTCCAGTGCAGCGGTGAACAGTTTCGGAGAAACATAGGCTACATTTTAACCGACTTCAACAATAGGAGGAGTCAATTTTACCTTGAAAACCCCGAATTAGAGCGTGAATCTACAGTAGTCGGCATCTTTAGTAGTTCCATACCACACAAATTCGTGTTAATTTTTAAATGGATGTAATTTTGCGTTACGTTTCTATCGCGCGGTCGTGTAAGGGCCGCAGCACCCCTAGCCAAGTTGACAATCTACAATCGTTAACGCTAGTAGAAAACTATTCAAATGAATAGGAATGACATCATCTCAACGTTAAATCACGTGATCAACACAAACGAATATAAAATTCGTAAAACGAAGTTTACATCGTTCAAAATGATAGAATAGAATGTTATTGTTTCTACAATGTTGATCGCTAAACTCTTTGGTAGGAACGCTCACCATAGACTAAAGTGTAGTTTTTTTCTACAGACGTTAGAGAACGAGCGATCGACTCAGTCGTGTCAACTTGGCTATCAACTTAACGCTTTCTACAATCGCTGACGCCGAGGCGTTTACGATTGTAGAAAGAGAATCGATACGAAACGTTTGTAACTTGACTAGGACTGCAGAAGTACGGACGGTCTTCGGCGAAGCAGACAACTACGTAAGAATCGTAGCAGATGGCTTTAAAAGTTCTGCCTACCCCCATGGCAGTAAGGTGTGAGTTTATAGACGTTTAAAGACGTTCACTAATCTAGTCATATCTAAAGCACATACCTAACACTGAACTTAATTAGTCAGTTTAGTTTATTTTATCTGTTTAGGTGTATTAGTATCAATGTAAGTAAATAAATTCTCGTTAACAATTTAGTTAGACATTATTTTGTACCCTATCACTATGTTGTCCTATTTAACCCATAGGTTGACTGGTAGAGAATGCCTTGTGGCATTAAGTCCGCCTATGTAGCACTATTTGTACATGAAGTTTAAATAAATAAATAATTACTTTTGATTCCTTACTTAAGTACTCATAAAATTATTGTTTATTAATAATAACCCCAAAGAGCTAAGCGCCATTATAGCGAATGTCGCTTACGCTCTTTGGGTTTGAAGTGCCGATACTTCAACACCCTTATAAATATGGATATAGCTGTTTTGGGTACCTAGTGGCTTACTTCTGTACGGAATTGTCTTAGTAATGAGTATGATTGAATTAATTTTAAGACCTATTATTTTATGGTTATTGTTATGGGAAGGTTTAGTGTGTGCTATCATGGCGGTATGCTGATCTTAAGGATCCGTTCATGGCTTTGGGCGATGCGATAAGTATCAAGCGCCATGACCGCTCGTCACTTGTTTCCTTCACGTGAGTGTGCTCTCGTGGCATGTTCTCTATACTTCTTTCATTTGTTTTATCACTGTCGCTTGAGCATGTACACTGTAAAATACGGTAAATGATAGGTTATGCATGTGTAGTTTTACACAGTCCAACTGTAGATGCATTAATGCCTAGCCTGTACGTCGAAGTCTCGTTATTTAGTGAACTGTTAGGTATTTATTCCCGATACAACCTCGTCAACCGACGTTGAAGATCAAATATCTATCCATAGACGAATGTCTATAGGATCAGTTTTTGGAAATCAGTTTTTTGTTTAGTAAATGTGAATAGATTTATTAAACAAAAAACTGATTTCCAAAAACTGATCCATGGCAAAACCATTGACATCCAATACCACTTGTTGTTTTTCTTTTGTTTTTTGTAATAATCCACAAAAAAAAAACATTTTCATTTAACATTGCAAGATAATTATGGTATTAATTACAACATCATCACAATAGACGAATTTGAAAGAATCACGTAAATCGGCTCAGCAATCATGTAGAAATCGGCGTATAAATATAAAAAACCGGCCAAGTGCGAGTCGGACTCGCACACGAAGGGTTCCGTACCATTGACTATATTTAGTATTTGTTGTTATAGCGGCAACAGTAATACATCATCTGTGAAAATTTCAACTGTCTACCTGTCACGGTTCATGAGATACAGCCTGGTGACAGACAGACGGACCGACGGACAGACGGACCGACGGACAGACGGACAGACGGACAGACGGACAGACGGACGGACAGACGGACAGACAGCGAAGTGTTAGTAATAGGGTTCCGTTTTTACCCTTTGGGTACGGAACCCTAAAAATGAAAATCTCCTCCTTTTTTAGTAGTCCGTTAAAAAATTAACATAATTAACGCTTCACTAATCCCGAAATACAACTTGAAAATCGCCTTTGAAAATAAATCCGACGCAGAAAACAAGGAAAGCCCGCACAAAGTCTTTGAATCATTTCCTCATCTTGTCATTTGGAACTTTAGAAAGGTGCAAACAGAAAAGGTATTAGACACTGATGGCTATTCTCACAAACACACCAAACGATTGCCTAAATATAAATAACACCGTTGGAATTTGAACTCTCGGTGGTTATCCGAAGCTTGGAAATCCAACAATATCCTGCAAGTTATTTTAGGTGTCGCTTAGTATTTGTGAAAATGGGCATAAGGTATTTGTCAATCCCTCTCCTGAATTTCAAGTGTCAACCTTGGGCCATCAACCTACATTTCTTTTGTTGGAAATCTTTAGGAAACTTGTCTTCTACTGAAAAAATCGTTTGAAAGTAACCTGACAGGAATTCTTTGAAGGCAAATTATATTTCAATAGACATCACGCCATTAATCCTTGAAGGGTAAGGCAGAGTTGGTGTCCACAACTCTACGTCAAAGCACGTATTTTGCGTATGGGCTATAATCCACCACGCGGGCCCAGTGCGGATTGGTAGATGTCACTTGTCTTTGAAATTTTGGTTCTAGGACATGCCAGTTTCCTCACGATGTTTTCCTTCACCGTTTTGAGAGCAGTGGGGATGAAATAAATAAATAAAAATAAATGACACAAAGTAATGCGCCTGTCTGGGTTCTAACCCACGACTTATTGTTGGTAAGTCCGGGCCGCCACCACTGGGCCACCGCTGCTCGAGGTGGTCCTGCTACACAACCATAGGTGGGGGGGGCAAACTAATTGTTTGTACTGGTCGGGCATTATTTGAGTCCATCGACACGTAAAGAAGAAGATGAAGAATTGATTCCCATGTTAATGTATTGTGGAAGCTGCAGAAGATTGTAAAAATATACTTGCATTGTATAGATTCCAGTTCTTAGTATTATATAATTGCATAGCACATGTGTGAGTACTTTGTACTGTTCAGCCACCATTTACATTTATTTATCTTTCATTGACTTGAATATGCCTTGGTGACTGAGAGAATGTCATGCTCACTTAAATGTCTCGCTGATGGTGGCGGGTGTGTCGGGTCATTTAGTTCCCTTCAATATGGTTGAGTTGAATGGCGCCGGTACATGCGTCATGTCTGTGAACGGGCGCTGTCAGTTGGGACTGGTCATCTCTTAGCTGCCAAGGTTCATTTTAATTACTTTATTCATACATTTTTAATCTAATCTTTCACTCTGGATGCTCTTAGTGTGCACGTCTTTCTACATCGTTCTCACATTTATGTATAATCTCAAAATTAATGATGTAACCAAGATTTTGTAACAATATTTTGATTTTAAAAGAGTGTCCATGGAGTTTCTTGCCCATTCTTCTCCATAGAGATCTACGCTAGGGAATGGACACCTACAGTACTTTCTCAAGTTATTATGCCTTGTGACTGGGACTGTGATTTTCTGTGTGTGGGCTTTGATTTTCTTTTTTTGTAATTTTGACTTTCAAAAGTGCCGTAATGGTCTAATTGAAATAAATGCTTTGAGTTTGAGTTTGAGTTTGTACCTAATAGTACCTACACCACATTTTGTCAGTTATGTTTGAGCCTCATGGTATAGGGGTCGAGCCTATTACCATCAACCGGGCCCGAATCCAGACTCCGTGGCTGCTACTGGGAAATTCCTGATGAAAAAAGTTTTGTTGTGTTGATGGTCCAGTTGTCACAAGCGCGAATGCTGAGTATAAGGTCATCAGATGATCGGGCAAAGTGATATACGATTTTTCCATAAGAAGGTTCTCAATGCCGCCGCGAGAGAGTGGCCACTGTAGGCGCGAGCCTTTGGACGGTGGGCTATGGGCTAGCTCGCCGTCAGTCCGTCTTATGACGACAGGCCGTGTCGACGACGCGTTCGTGTTCCACGCTCGCCTCAAAGAGAGTCAGCAAAAGGAAGGGGTCTGCAAGGACCGATGCCTGCCGGGGTTGCGGGACTGTTCGAAAGAGATACCGTGGCCCCGGAACACAATGGGCGATGAAGGAACAAGGGTTGGGTTTTAGTCAGTAAAAGTCTGGCACGATGATTTCCCATTCGAATAAAAAAGCTTCTCAATAACTGCCACTGATTTTGGATTTATATACCCGCTTGATGGTAACCAATAACATAGAAACGTACGCCTCTACATCGCTGTCATCGCCAAACGTGCCAAAAATACTGGCAGCATTGCCACGTGGAATGGCAATGCTTACTTATTCTTAGGTAAATTTAAGGAACTTGGGAAATTTTATACCCACTCAAAGTCCAATAACAACTGAAGATTTACTACGAGTATTATCTGAATTCTGGGTCAATATTTGAGTTCAATTATGGTAGTCTAGACAATGTGATGTTCCAAATAATTGGGTACTCGTGCAAACCGTTAAGATATTAAAATTGTCTCTCTTTAACTACACTTTAATGGGTCCGGGAGCTTTTGGGACAAGGGCCGCGGTCCCAGATTCCCCCTTAATATTTTTGAGTGGTATTTTGGGACCACAAGAAAAAAAAAGTTAAAGCTGAAATAATATTGTGATCAACAGTTGCATGAATTTATTATTAAAGTGAAAATTCTATAAAGACGGGGTATTACGAAAAAAAAAAATCTTTCTCCACTTGTATCAAAATGTACTATTTTTGGTTTTATAAAAACACAAAATATGTTTTTTTGACCGTACTTTCCCAAGACATAACTTTGTTTTTTTCTTCTTGTGGTCCCAAAATACCACGCAAAAATATTTAATCCGGGAATCCTGGACCGCGGACCTGGTCCCAAACACCCCCCGACCCACTTTAATATCTATACTATCTATACTGATATTATAAAAAAGGAAAGATTTCATTTTTTGTTTGTTTGTTTGTTACGATTTAACTCTAAAACTACTCGACCGATTTAAACAATTCTTTCACCATTAGAAAGCCACGTCTTTGTTGAGTAACATAAACTACATTTTATCCCCGTACTCCCACGGGAACGGGAACGGCGCGGGTGCAACCACGTGTCGTCCGCTACTAATATCTATACTAATATTATAAAGAGGTAACATTTGTTTGTAAGTTTGTATGTTTGTAAGTTTGTTTGTAGGGGGTAATCTCCGGAAGTAATGAACCGATTTCAAAAATTATTTCACCATTAGAAAGCTACATTCACCCTGAGTAACATAGGCTATATTTTATCCCCGTACTCCCACAGGAACGGGAGCTACGCGGGTGAAACCGTGGGACGTCCGCTAGTAATATTATAAAGAGGAAAGATTTGAATTTTTGTTTGTTTCTGTGTTTGTTACGATTTAACTCTAAAACTACTCGACCGATTTTAAAAATTCTTTCAGCAATCGATAGCTACATTATCAGCAAGTAATGTAAGTTATATTTTATCCTCGTACTCCCACGGGAACGGCAACTACGCGGGTGAAACCGCGTGACATCCGCCAGTTATGTATAAAGAGGTACAGTTATTAAGTTTGGATGTAAAGGTTAATCTTCAGAACTACGATACGATCCGAAAAATTCTCTCACTAATGGAAAGCTTATCCCCGAGTGTCAATGGCTTTATTTAAAAGGTAGTGAAGAGGTTTGGAACGAAAAAGGGGAGGCCTTTGCCCAGCAGTGGGAAACTTGATCGGCTAACAAAAAAAAAACTCCCGACCGCGGGTAGTCATAGTCATAGTCATTTATTCATTAACAAGTAACTTGTATCTGAATTTAAACACAAAAATTATACAATTACAGTAGTCACAATAGATAAATTACATTTTACAACAACAATTTACCAATTTTTTTTTTAAGTAAAGTAAAGTAAAAAAGTAAAGTAGTGTAAAAGTAAAGTGGCAGTGTGCAGTGTTGAGTAGTAGTGGTAAAGTTAGTAATCTATACAAATAATAATTATGAACTTAGTTTCACTTGCTTTCAATTAGAAGCTTATTCCACGGGGACGCACCGAGATAAAAAATATAACATTTCTTGAACAAGGCTATGGTTTGTGCCTGTGCAATTTCATCATAATCCGTTCAGCATTTAAGGAGAGAAAAGGTAACGGGCACACAGACAGCGACGTCGCTAGTTCAATCACTGAATAGCAATACAATAACAAATAAGTACCACGCGAAGCAATCAACCCTCAATCGTTCAGAAGTTTAAATTGAAAAGAAAACAATCTTCAGCTACAACTGACCTCATTTTCAGACTCTTAAGATTTCTACAAACGGGTATTGGAGCGCTCAGTAATTACAAACCGACTCATTTACCACAGAATTTCACTTAAAGCCTACGTTTTCGATCATGGAGTAGTCCACTAATGGAGTGCCGACAAAATAAACTTTTATGAAAAAGACAAGTCTTGCGCCCGATAGGAACTCACCTTTAATACAAGTTTATGAATAACTAGTCTTGTTAGTTAGCGTGCAAGGATCAAATCTTACATATGAATTTTAAACCAGTTCCGCCCAACCGATTAAATTATAAGATGGACACACCTCTTATTCTGCAGAAAATACATTTTTATGACAATTCGACTGTATTTTTTTTTTTGTGTTTGTTACCTCAGAATTTTCGACTGGGTGAACCGATTTTGATGATTCTTTTTTTATTTGAAAGCTGGTGCTTCCTGTGTGGTCCCATTTAAATGTTGTGAACATCTGATGCTAATCTTCGGAGATATACAATGGAACTCTTCAAAAATAGACTGCAAATCTGCCGTGATTGCTGAAATCGCTTGGATGTTTATTGTTTATACAACATCATGACATAACATCACGCCTGTATGCTCTGAAGGGATACACAGATGTGTACAATACACCCAGATTTCGACAGATAAGTATGTTAAGTTGGCGCGATCGTGTTCCGCGCGAGCCTCAAATGACGTAACATCACGCCTGTATCCTCTGAGGGGGTACGCAGATGTGTACAATACACCCAGATTTCGACAGTTAGGTATGTTAAGTTAGCGCGTTCGTGTTCCGCGCACGCCTCAAAGCGATGTCAGCAGACAACTAAAAATGGAAAAATAAAAAACTTTTTAACAAAATATAAAATCGACTTCAAAAACACAAAAAAGTGAAAAATAACATTAGCTTCAGAAGTCGGTGACAAAAAAAGTAAATCAATCAAACAAAGGTCACCGACTTCTGAAGCTAAAGTTATTTTTCACATTTTTGTGTTTTTTGAAGTCGGTTTTATTTTTTGATAATATGTAGTAAACAAATTGTTGTAGTGGTACTATATGGTGTCGGACGTAAGGAATAGCACCATATTATCTTCCCGTGGGTGTCGTAAGAGACTAAGGGACATACCAGAAAATGGGCATCAGCGTTCTCTGTGCTTTTGTAACAACCGTACTGCGATCGCCAACCCACCTGCTAAGCGTCGCGATTATGGCAAAAGCCTCCTTTTGGGGGAGGCCTATGTCCAGCAGTGGACGTCTTTCGGCTGAAATGATGATGATGAAACAAATTGTTCGTACTCCATTTGCAACCACGTCAGTGTTCAAAAACTCTATCGCATTGAGTATGAAGGCCGCCGTCTGTAGGCTTTATTTCCATATTAATAAACAGATTATGAGCTTACAATATACTGGGAAGCTTTGATGTTGTATTTGAAGTAATTTATGATAAATTGTTATCGTTAATTAATTTAATATCTTAGCTCTGAAACGCGAAATTTTGCTTGAGTACATGGCAGGTCAAAGTGATCGTTACTTGCCATATTAGTATACTCGTACATTAACCTTTTGGTAATGAAATTTTTAATGAAAATTTTCAGGTTTACTTATACAGAATTAACTGTTGTATAAGTAAACCTGGAAGTAATTTATGATAAATTACTATCATTATTAATTTAATATCTTAGCTCTGAAACGCGAAATTTTGCTTGAGTACATGACAGGTCAAAGAGATCGTAACTTGCCATATTAGTATACTCGTACATTAACCTTTTGGTAATGAAATTTTTAATGAAAATTTTCAGGTTTACTTATACAGAATTAACTGTTGTGTAAGTAAACCTGGAAGTAATTTATGATAAATTACTATCGTTATTAATTTAATATCTTAGCTCTGAAACGCGAAATTTTGCTTGAGTACATGACAGGTCAAAGAGATCGTAACTCGCCATATTAGTATACTCGTACATTAACCTTTTGGTAATGAAATTTTTAGTCAAAATTTTTAGGTTTACTTATACAGAATTAACTGTGTAATAAAACCTGAAAAGATATGCGCTACGGGAAAGTTCGTGTTGCCGAATTAGTACGAACATTTATTTTAGACATTGCGGTAAATACATAATATTATTTCTATTGAAGCTGGTGACGGTAACATTTGGTTTGACAGCTTGTTCACTTTCCTAAGGGCTTTATCACACTAGCGAGTTGCGAGCGAGTGGAAAGCGGGGCGAGTGCGCATCGAGCTCGCCGCGAGTTCACAACGTGGCGCGGCGAACACACCGCGGGTTCGCAGCGAGCTCGCTGCGGGTGGGCAGCGAGTTCGCGATGTACGATCCTCTTTGATACGACTGAACGCGAATGTATAAAATGGCGTCGACAGCTCCGTTCGCCGCGAGCTCACTGCGCATCCGCGGCGTCTTCGCGGTGTGTTCGCCGCGCATACGTTGCAAACTCGCGGCGAGCTCGCTGCGTATTCGCCCCGCTTTTCACTCGCTCGCAACTCGCTAGTGTGATAAAACCCTAAGGCAACAAGCCATGTTCGAATATCTACGAACAAAGTACCTCGCACACTGGCGGCTGACCATAGAGTGACTGCCTATCTGACCACCGCAACGCAGTTAGTACTGGGTAATACGATAGTATTACCAGGGAAGGGGTATCTCTCTTAGTAAGACAGGTTGTCAGCATTTCGGGCCACTGACTACCTGTAACGATTGACAAAGAAATAACAGCGCATTGAGCGTGAGCATTTCCGAGGCACGGAGGAAACTCGGTATGTAATGGGTGTTCACTCATCCACGTACTAACCTAGGCAAGCGCGACTTAACCTAGAAATTGACCCGAGCGGCTGTTATTATTTAGCGATGAACTCCTCAGTAGGCATGATGGCAGTATCAAAAAATTGCAAATCTATATAGTCCGTCAGTTACAGTATTAGAAAATAATGGACACATATTTTTTGTTTTTGTAAATCAATGAATATTGACAAAGATAAAACGCATCAAAACATGGGAGTGGGGGCTCGTAACGTCAGAACTAGCTAAAAATTATACCAAGGCGTGACGTATTAAGAATTTTAAAAGCGTCATATCTTCGTCAATTTTGGTTTAGGTAGCAAAAGAAAAAATATGTGTCCAATATTTTTTGTAAATTTATCTGACGGACTAATTAGATTTTGTTTGTCGTCTCGCCTATTACCACTTACCACTGATTATCTTCACAAAGAATACAAAGGTTTTTATTCGCCTCATCCAAGAAGTATCCATAAAAAGCTAAAAAATGAAAATCATGCCATCTAAATGCTTCCCTTTTTTGAGATAGATTGAAATAAATATTGATGTCGGGCTATTTGATAAAAGGGAAATGTGGATAGTTTGTGTTGACGTACGAAGGTTGGGGCCCAGTGACGGAGGAATGAGTTTTAGCACTTTATTCATGTTTGAGTTAAGAGGAATGGTTAATGGCATATACAGGACTTCTGTATTATGATAAACTAGCTGACGTCCCGCGGTTTCACCCGCGTAGTTCCCGTTCCCGTGGAGTATGGGAATAAAATATAGCCTACTAGCTGTTGCCCGCGGCTTCGCCCGCGTGAAGTTCGGTAACTGTCCCACTGGATCATACTAAAGGGATAATAGTGTCCTCCATGTTAATCCAGGTTATAAACTATCTATGTGCCACATTTCATAATCATCACAATTATTATCATCACAATCACCATCACTATCACAACCACCACCATTATCACAATCACCATCACTATCACAGTCACAGTCACAATTACAATCACCATCACAATCACCATCACAATCACCATCACAATCACAATCACAATCACCATCACTATCACAATCATCATCAAAATCCCCATCACTATCGCTATCATAATCACTATCACAATCACCATCACAATTACCATCAAACAACTACCACAATCACCATCATCGTTATCACAATCATTATTATCGTAATCACAGTCATTATCACCATCACCATCACTATCTCAATCACCATCACAATCACCATCACAATCACCATCACAATCACCATCACAATCACCATGACAATCACCATCACAATCACCGCCACTCTCACAATAACTATCACCATCACAATCACAATCACCATCACTATCACAATCACCATCAAAATCCCCATCACTATCGCTATCATAATCACTATCACAATCACCATCACAATTACCATCAAACAACTATCACAATCACCATCATCGTTATCACAATCATTATCATCGTTATCGAAATTGCTATCATCATTATCACAATCACTATCATCGTAATCACAACCATTATCATCGTAATCACAATCATCATCATCACAATCTTCATCTTCGTCATCACAATAATTATAATCGTAATCACAATCATTATCATCGTAATCACAATCACTATCATCTTAATCACAATCATCATGATCACAATCGCCATCACTTCACAACCACAATCATTATCACAATCACCATCACAATCACCATCAAAGTCACCATCACAATCACCATCACCATCACCATCACAATCACCATCACAATCACCATCACCATCACAATCACCATCACAATCACCATGACAATCACCATCACAATCACTACCCTCGTTATCACAATCATTATCATAGTAATTACAATCTTCTACATCATTGTCACAATCACCATCACTGTCACAATCACAATCACCATTACCATCGCTATCACCATCACAATCACAGCCACTTTCACAATCACCATCACAATCACCATCACAATCACTATCAAAATCACTATCACAATCACCATCATCGTTATCAAAATCATTATCATCGTAATCACAATCATTATCATCGTAAACACAATCATTATCATCTTAATCACAATCATCAACATCACACTCTCCATCCTCGTTATCACAACCATCGCTATCACCATCACAATCACCGTCGGTGATTGTGATAGCAATCACAGTCACTGTCAAAATCACTATTACAATCACAATCACTATCACAATCACCATCATCGTTATCACACTTATTATCATCGTAATCACAATCATTATCATCGTTATCACAATCATCATTATCACAATCATCATCATCGTAATCACAATCATTATCATCGTAGTCAAAATCATCATCATCACAATCATCGTCATCATTATCACAATCATCATCATCGTAATCACAATCATTATCATCTGGATTTCAAAATAAATGCCATTTTTGTAATCAGCACCCCTGATAATCTCGGTATCGATACCCATATTGATTTTTGGACATTTCAACCCCATCGCACCCCAACATCGGGAATGGTAGTATTTCAGTTCTGCCACATTAAATCTTAAAATCATTGTTTTTGTAATACACCCGATCCAATTCACCATAAAAAACAATACCTATGTTGAATTTCAGGCTTTGTTACCCCATTTCCCCCTTTAGGGGTTGAATTCTGAGAAAAACCTGAAACACAAATGTTAACTTATTTATCGATAGGAGTACTCCCGTTAAGTTTCGAATATAGTAGTCAAACTAATCCTATTTCCCCATGTAATCTTTGGACCCCTGTTTCAACCCCTTAAGGGGTGAAATTTGAAAAATCCTTTCTTTATGCACCCTTAAATCTCATAAAGAATCTATATGCGAAATTTGGAATCTCTAGACTCAGCGGTTTGGGCTGTGCATTGATTTTTATACTTTTCCACCCCATTTCCCCCTCTTAGGGGTTGAATTCTGAAAAAGCCTGAAACCCGTTTTTACTCATTTATCCATAGGAGTACTCCTGTGAAGTTTCGAATAAAATAGTCTAACTAATCTTGTTTCCCCATTCAAAGTTTGGAGCCCCGTTTAACCCCCTTAGGGGTTAAATTTTGAAAATTCCTTTCTTAGTGCACCCCTAGACCACATAAGGAACCTACTTGCCAAATTTGGAATCTGTAGACCCAGCGGTTTGGGCTGTGCGTTGATAGATGAGTCAGTCAGTCAGTCAGTCAGTCAGTCAGTTTCTTCTTTTATATATATAGATAGCACTCACGAATAATGTAGCTTTCTACCAGTGAAACAATTTTTTAAACTGGTTCATTACTTCCGGAGATTACCCCCTACATACAAACTTACAAACTCACAAACTTACAAACAAATGTTACCTCTTTATAATCTAAATATATAAAAGAAGAAACTGACTGACTGACTGACTGACTGACTGACTGACTGGCTGACTGACTGACTGACTGACTCATCTATCAACGCACAGCCCAAACCGCTGGGTCTACAGATTCCAAATTTGGCAAGTAGGTTCCTTATGTGGTCTAGGGGTGCACTAAGAAAGGATTTTTCAAAATTCATCCCCTAAAGGGGTTAAACGGGGCTCCAAAGTTTGTATGGGAAAACAAGATTAGTTAGACTATTTTGTTCGAAACTTCACAGGAGTGCTCCTATTGATAAATGAGTAGAAACAGGTTTCAGGTTTTTTCAGAATTCAACCCCTAAGAGGGGGAAATGGGGTGGCAAAGTATAAAAATCAATGCACAGCCCAAACCGCTGAGTCTAGAGATTCCAAATTTGGCAAGTAGGTTCCTTATGTGGTCTAGGGGTGCATTAAGAAAGGATTTTTCAAAATTCAACCCCTAAGGGGATTAAACGGAAATCTAAAGTTTGTATGGGTAAAACAAGATTAGTTGGACTATTTTATTCGAAACTTCACAGGAGTGCTCCTATTGATAAATGAGTAGAAACGGGTTTCAGGTTTTTTCAGAATTCAACCCCTAAGAGGGGGAAATGGGGTGGCAAAGTATAAAAATCAATGCACAGCCCAAACCGCTGAGTCTAGAGATTCCAAATTTTGCACAAAGGTTCTTTATGAGGTTTAGGGGTGCATTAAGAAAGGATTTTTCAAAATTCACCCCCTTAGGGGTTGGAACGGGAGTTCAAAGATTACGTGGGGAAATAAGATTAGTTAGACTACTTTATTCGAAACTTAACAGGAGTACTCCTATCGATAAATGAATTAACGTTTGTGTTTCAGTTTTTTTTCAGAATTCAACCCCTAAAAGGGGAAATGGGGTAACAAAGCCTGAAATTCAACATAGTTATTATTTTTATGGTGAATTGGGTCAGGTGTATTACAAAAACAACGATTTTAAGATTTAATGTGGCAGACCTGAAATACTACCATTCCCTGTTGGGGTGCGATGGGGTTGAAATGTCTAAAAATCAATATGGGTGTCAATTCCGAGATTATCAGGGGTGCTGATTACGAAAATGGCATTTATTTTGAGATCCAGATGATAATGATTGTGATTACGATGATGATGATTGTGATAATGATGACGATGATTGTGATGATGATGATTTTGATTACGATGATAATGATTGTGATTACGATGATGATGATTGTGATAACGATGATGGTGATTGTGATAGTGATTGTGATTGTAATGGTGATTGTGATAGTGACGGTGATTGTGATAGTGTCGGTGTTTGTGATGGTGATAGCGATGGTTGTGATAACGAGGACGGAGATTGTGATGATGATGATTGTGATTAAGATGATAATGATTGTGATTACGATGATAATGACTGTGATAACGATGATGGTGATTGTGATAGTGATTTTGATGGTGATTGTGATGGTGATGGTGATTGTGAAAGTGGCAGTGATTGTGATGGTGATAGCGATAGTGATTGTGATTGTGATTGTGACAGTGATGGTGATTGTTATAATGATGTAGATTATTGTGATTACTATGATAATGATTGTGATAACGAGGGTAGTGATTGTGATGGTAATTGTGATGGTAATGGTGATTGTGATGGTGATGGTGATTGTGATTTTGATTGTGATAGTGTTGGTGATTGTGATAATGATGGTGATTGTGATAATGATTGTGGTTGAGATAGTGATGGTGATTGTGATCATGATGATTGTAATTAAGATGATAGTGATTGGGATTACGATGATAATGATTGTGATTACGATTATAATGATTGTGATGACGAGGATGGAGATTGTGATGATGATGATTGTGAATACGATGATAATGGTTGTGATTACGATGATAGTGATTGTGATAATGATGATAGCGATTGTGATTACGATGATAATTATTGTGATAACGATGATGGTGATTGTGATGGTCATTGTGATGGTAATTGTGATGGTGATTGTGATGGTGATTGTGATGGTCATTGGGATGGTGATTGTGATGGTGATTGTGAGGGTGATGGTGATTGTGATTGTTATGGTGGTTGTGATGGTGATTGTGATAATGATTGTGGTACTTATGGTGGTTGTGTTAATGATGATAATTGGTGATAATGATGTTGACTGTGATAGTGATGGTGATTGTGATTGTGATGGTGATTGTGATGGTAATTGTGATGGTGATTGTGACGGTGATTGTGACGGTGATTGTGGCGGTGATTGTGACGGTGATTGTGACGGTGATTGTGACGGTGATTGTGACGGTGATTGTGATGGTGATTGTGATGGTGATTGTGATGGTGATTGTGATGGTGATTGTGATGGTGATTGAGATAGTGATGGTGATGGTGAGTGTCATAATGACTGTGATTACGATGATAATGACTGTGATTACGATGATGGTGATTGTGATGGTGATGGTGATTGTGATGGTGATTGTGATGGTGATTGTGATGGTGATTGTGATGGTGATGGTGATTGTGATGGTGATTGTGATGGTGATTGTGATGGTGATTGTGATGGTGATTGTGATGGTGATTGTGATGGTGATTGTGATGATGATTGTGATGGTGATTGTGATGGTGATTGTGATGGTGATTGTGATGGTGATTGTGATGGTGATTGTGTTGGTGATGGTGATTGTGATGGTGATGGTGATGGTGATGGTGATTGTGATGGTAATTGTGATGGTGATTGTGATGGTGACTGTGATGGTGATTGTGATGGTGATTGTGATGGTGATTGTGATGGTGATTGTGATGGTGATTGTGATGGTGATTGTGATGGTGATTGAGATAGTGATGGTGATGGTGAGTGTGATAATGACTGTGATTACGATGATAATTATTGTGATAACGATGATGGTGATTGTGATAGTTATTTTGATGGTGATTGTGATGGTGATGGTGATGGTGATGGTGATTGTGATAGTGATTGTGATAGTGATGGGGATTGTGATGGTGATTGTGATTGTGATAGTGATGGTGATTGTGATTGTTATGGTGGTTGTGATGGTGATTGTGATAATGATTGTGGTAATTATGGTGGTTGTGTTAATGATGATAATTGGTGATAATGATGGTGACTGTGATAGTGATGGTGATGGGGATTGTGATGGTGATTGTGATTGTGATAGTGGTAGTGATGGAGATTGTGATAATGATGGCGGTTGTGATAGTGATGGTGATTGTGATAATAATAATTGTGATGATTATGAAATGTGGCACATAGATAGTTTATAACCTGGATTAACATGGAGGACACTATTATCCCTTTAGTATATCCAGTGGGACAGTTACCGAACTTCACGCGAGCGAAGCCGCGGGCAACAGCTAGTATTATATATTAATACTAGCTGTTGCCCGCGGCTTCGCCCGCGTGCAGTTCGGTAACTGTCCCACTGAATCATACTAAAGGGATAAATAGTGTACTACATGTTAATCCAGGTTATAAACTCTCTATGTGCCAATATTCATAATCATCATGATTTATTATTATCATCACAATTACTATCACAACCACCATCACTATCACAACGACCATCATTATCACAATCACTGGAAACCTACGTCTTTTCTTGACTTGAATGTGCCCTGGCGGTTTGGAGTATGTCACTCACTCAATTGTCTCGCTGATGGTGGCGCATGTGTCGGATCATTTAGTTCCCTTCAAAATGGTTGAGTTGAATGGTGCTGATCCATGCGTCATGTCCGTGAACGGGCGCTGTCAGTTGTGACTGGTCATCTCTTGGTTGCCATGGCTTATTTATTTGAATGAATTATTTTGAATTATATTTTTTTTTGTTTGTGTGTTTTTGCTGTGGACACTTCTACCGTGCACATCTTGCTACATTGTTCTCACATAATATACCATCTCAACGTGAATGATGTAACCAAGATATTGTAACAATATTCTGATTTAAAAGAGTGTCCATGGAGTTTCTTGCCCGTTCTTCTCCATAGAGATCTACGCTAGGAAATGGGCAACTACAGTACTTTCACAGTTTTTACGTCTTGTGACTGGGACTGTAGCTACATTTAATTTTCATCTTTGTTTAAATTCGACAATTCAAAAGTGCCTGTAACTGGCTTACTTGAAATAAATGCTTTGATTTGATTTGAATCACCATCACTATCAAAACCACCATCATTATCACAATCACGATCACTATCACAGTCACCAACATTATCACAATCACCATCCTCGTCATCAAAAATAATAATAATAATCCATTTACCTGAAATAAATGGATTATTATTATTATTCCATTTATTCATTTAGATACATATTTTTAACATTTTTAAATATTTCTTAATAAAACAACATAAAAAAAAAACATTTAAAAATATAAAAAACAGTAGCCCACCAGCGCTGGGAACAGGATCCGAGCTGCCGGTGGTCAGGGCTCTTGAGAGAGGAACCTCCTAACGATACGTGCCGTGTCCAGAAGTACTGCTTTCTGAATCAAGCCCTTGATCCAGCTGCCAAGCGAGAGCCTCCTAAGATGTTGGTCGAGGCTCTTGGCTATTAAGCCATTGGCCGACACGACTATCGGCACAATGACTGCTGTACCCACGTCCCACATGTCGACAACCTCGCGAGCCAGATCTAGATATTTGAATTGTTTATCTTTCTCTGCTTTCACGAGGTTCTCGTCATGCGGGATCGTTATATCAACAATCATTGTGTGACGCTCCAATCGATCTATCACCACAATGTCAGGCCTATTGGCAACAACAGTCCTGTCAGTGGTGATAGGTCGATCCCAATACAACGTGATATGACCATTGTCGAGAACTGGGTCGGGCGCATACTTATAGTATGGCACTTCTGATTCCACAAGGTTGTATTTCAAAGCAAGTTGCTGGTGGATAATCCTGGCAACAAGGTTGTGTCTATGCAAATACTCTCCGTTAGCCAGACTAGAACACCCAGAAATAATGTGTCGGATCGATTCTCCCGGACGGTGGCATGCCCGACATATGTCAACCGTGCCATCTTTCACAATGTATTTCCGGTAGTTATTCGTCATCATAACTTCGTCCATTATTGCACAGATAAAACCTTCTGTTTCCCCGAAGAGGTCACCAAAGCGCAGCCAGGATACGGACGCTAAGAAGTCTACATCGGGGCCATGTAGGGCCCGGTAAAAGCGTCCGTGAAGCTCCTTGCCCTGCCATTCCACCTTGCGGTCATTAGTGTCTAATACTTTAGGTTTGCGCCAGTTCCCGTTAGCCAGGGAGAGCGGGGTGAGGCCCTTGTCCACTGAGACCACATCTCGGTGCATCTTCCCTTCGGCTTCTAGGAAGTATTCCCTGAGACTGTACACCTCACGGTTGTGTAGGGTCTTAGCACTTAAGAACCCACGACCCCCGCACTTCCGAGAGATATACAGTCTCATCACCGACGACCGTGGGTGATGCATTCGATTTGCGGTCAGCAGTGTGCGGACCCTCCTATCCAGGGCATCAAGTTCCGTCTGAGTCCATTTGAGTATGCCGAAGGAATACATCAAAACCGGCATGACCCAACCGTTGAAGGCGCGCACCTTGTTTCCGCCTGACAAAAGACTGCCTAGTACCTTATTCAGGCGGCCAAAGAAGCGCTCCCTCAACGATTGTTTCATGTCGGCAGTATTGATACCTAATGCCTCCGACATACCCAAATACTTGTAAGTTTCTGTTGAGGAGAGGGATCTAAGGTGTATGGAATCCGAGAGTTGAGTTCCCTCGGATTCCATAATCTCCCCTCGCTTCACATGCATGACTGCACATTTGTCCACACCAAATTCCATCCTGATGGCGCTACTGAAAGTTTCTGTTACCTTCAGTAGCTTCATCAGTTGAAAATTGTTGGGGGCAAAGAGTTTCAGATCATCCATGTAAAGAAGGTGAGATATGACCTGACCATCTCTCCTCAACAGATAGCCTAGACCTGAACGCTCCAGCAGTGTGCTGAGAGGGTTCAAGGCTAGACAAAACCACAAAGGACTCAGACTATCACCCTGGAATATACCACGCTCGATCCTTATTGGTTCGCTGTTCCCCTGGATCTGTCCACATCCTGGATAGCGAAGAACCGTTCTCCAGTGTCCCATACATGACATCAGGAAGGTACGTAGAGTTGCATCTATTTTATACAACTCCAGCACCCTCATGAGCCATGTATGAGGCACTGAGTCATAGGCCTTCTTATAATCTATCCAACATGTAGACAGATTCTTTCGGGAACGGCGAACCTGTTGGCTAATGGCCATATCAATGAGGAGCAGCTCCTTAGTGCCGCGGGACCCGTTCCTACATCCATTCTGAGAGGCAGACATAATAGAATTACTATCAATATGTTGGTTGATTTTAGCTCTCAAAATGGATGTAAGAACTTTATAGACCGTTGGTAAACAAGTGATTGGTCTATAATTTTTGGGCTCCGCAGCACTACCTGATTTATGGAGCAGGTGGGTAATTCCTGTCGTCAGGAACTGGGGCAGCGACCCTGACTCTAAGGCTGATTGAAACTGGGACGCCAAACGAGCGTGTGATCTTTGGAACCACTTGATCCAGAAGTTGTGCAGTCCGTCCGGCCCTGGAGATTTCCAGTTAGGCAGCGGACGGACTGCACGAGCTACGTCTTGGGGGCTGATGATGATTGCCCCCATTTCTGGTATAGGATCACACGCTTGTTCAACCTCCCGGGTCCAATCGCCCTCAGTGTGACTGACAAGCACCGACCAGATGTTGCGCCAGAATGAATACATGGCGCTATCATCCGGCAGACGCGTGTCAGTCACACCTTGGTCCGGTCGCTCCCAAGCCCTATATACCCACCTTTCATCGCTTTGGAATGTGCGATTCTGAGTGTACCGTTCCACTCGCCGCTTGTACCGACGAATACGGCTTGCCCATGCACAGATCTTCTGCTTCAGGGAGTCGATACGCTCTGTGACGCGGGCCAAGTAATCTCGGAAACTTATATCAGTTCCCGAGAACGCCCGCCTCACAAAGCGCATCACTCTAGGGCGAGTATTGCCCTCCCTGAAGCAGATTAACTTGCCTATGAGTGCCCTAGCCTCACCGATACGCCGCTCAATCCTGCACTGCCAAGCTGGAACAGCTAATTTGGGTCGTGTAGCTCCGTCGTTGTTGGGGAATTTGACGTGAGCTACACGACATGCCGCTACAGCTCCACAGTACAATATTGAGTGGGTATCGGTGAGGTCTTTGCTGCTGTCAAAGCAATTTGACAGCTGCGAATCTAGAGCACACATCAGCGCCTTGTTTTTGTTGTGCATAGGCAAACGAGGTAGACGTGGTCTAAGTTCAGGCGGTGTGGAACGGTACTCCCGGAATGCACTCTCCAAAGCGCTCCTCAATTGTGCGTTGCACTGGGTACTCACGGAAATAACTTCGCTATCATCCTCTTCACCATCTCGGTCGGATCGCGGCGGCGCACTGGATACATTTTGTACCTGTACCGCGATCAACGGCGAAGCAGGCGTAACTAGGTTACTCCGTGATTCGGAGCGTAGTCGATCAAGTACGGTGTCATCCAACATATGGTTACGCTGGATGACTCGCACCTGATCCGACAGCCGTTGTGCCGACGCGCTGACACCTGGCTCAAGCACCTGAAACAGAGAGAGCATCCGACCACGATACGCAGTCAAGTTAATCCCTCCCTCTGTAGCCCCATAATATGCGCGCATCACATTTTCGTTCATTGACTGTGTCCAACGAATGCGCGACACATTTCCACCGGCAGCGGGGACCCTACTCGGAGCCTGTTGGCCTCGAGGTCCCAAGCCCGCTGGTGGCCGTCCTCTTCCTCGTCGTCTTCCTCGTCGTGGTGATGGTGATGGTGTCGACGGCGGGGAGAAAAACTCGTCGCTCGAGCTCGACGCAACTGCAGCGACCGGTGACACGATGCTCACGGGTGTGGCGCGTCCCGGCGGCTGCGAGGCGGAGCTGAGCGACGAGCCCGGAGATGGTGGGTGTGCCTCCTGATGCTGTTTTGCTCGGCTTCTAGTGATCATTGGTGACTTATGATGAGTGACTTGGTGACATTTTGACAATTTGTTATCAGAAAATTTTCATTTTGGTCGCAATATTTATGTAATAAATCAATGTATCAAATTTTTATTCATTATTTAGCTGTTTGGTTTCGATTTATTGGTAAATATGGAGTAAATTGATGAAAATAATTAATTAAATCGGTTGGGTGAAATATTTTTGTCACGTCACTTTGACGTCCGAGCCACAGATTCTTACTTGATTAATTCTTAATTAATTCTTAATTCTTACTTATTATTATTATTATTATCACAATCATTATCATCGTAATCTTAATATTTTCATAATCACAAACATCATGATCACAATCACCATCACTATCACTATCACTATCACAATCACCATCACTATCACTATCACTACCACTATCACTATCACAATCACAATGACCATCACAATCACAATCACCTTTACCATCACCATTACAATCACCATCACCATCACAATCACTATCACAATCATTATCATCGTAATCACAATCATTATCATCATTATCACAATCACAATCTCCATCACCATTACAATCACCATCACCATCACAATCACAATCACAATCACTATCACAATCATTATCATCGTAATCACAATCATTATCATCGTTATCACAATCACAATCTCCATCACTATCACAATCACAATCACCATCAAAATCACCATCACAATCACCATGACAATCATCATCACAATCACAATCACCATCACGATCACAATCACTATCATAATTTTAACAATCATTATCATCGTAATCACAAACACTATCATCGTAATCACAATCATCGTCATCACAATCTCCATCCTCGTCATCACAATCAATATCATCGTAATCACAATGGTTATCATCGTAATCTCAATCATTATCATCTTAATCACAATAATCATGATCACAATCGCCATCACTATCACAACCACAATCATTATTACAATCATCAGCATTATCACTATCACAATCACCATTACTATCACTATCACAATCACCATCACAATCATCATCACAATCACAATCACCATCACGATCACAATCACTATCACAATTTTAACAATCATTATCATCGTAATCACAAACACTATCATCGTAACCACAATCATCGTCATCACAATCTCCCTCCTCGTCATCACAATCATTATCATCGTAATCACAATCGTTATCATCGTAATCTCAATCATTATCATCTTGATCACAATAATCATGATCACAATCGCCATCACTTTCACAACCACAATCATTATCACAATCACCATCATTATCACTATCACCATTACTATCACTATAACAATCACTATCACCATCACCATCACAATCACCATCAAAATCACTATCACAATCACCATCATCGTTACCTATCACAATCATAATCATCGTAATCACAATCATTATCATCTTAATCATAATCATCATCACAATCTCCATCCTCGTTATCACAACTATCGCTATCACCATCACAATCACCGTCACTATCATAATCGCCATCACTATCACAATCACCCTCATCGTTTTCAAACTCATTATCATCGTAATCAAAATCAAAATCATCGTTATCAAACTTATTATCATTATCACAATCATCATCGTAATCACAATCATCATCATCATCACAATAACCTTGTATAGAAGTTGAATCCGCCATCTTCTGGATCTCAAAATAAATGCCATTTTCGACATCAGCACCCCGTATAATCTCGGTTTCGACACCCATATTGATTTTTAGACATTTCAACCCCATCGCACCCCAACAGGGAATGGTAATTCAGGTCCGCCACATTAAATCTTAAAATCGTTGTTTTTGTAATACATCCAACCCAATTCACCATACAAACAATACCTATGTTGAATTTCAGGCTTTGTTACCCCATTTCCCCCTCTTAGGGGTTGAATTCTGAAAAAACCTGAAACCATTTTCTACTTATTTATCAATAGGAGCACTCCTGTGAAGTTTCGAATAAAATAGTCTAATTAATCTTGTTTCCCCATACAAACTTTGGAGCCCAGTTTAACCCCCTTAGGGGATGAATTTTGAAAAATCCTTTCTTAGTGCACCCCTAGACCCCATAAAAAACCTATGTGCCAAATTTGGAATCTCTAGACTCAGTGGTTTGGGCTGTGCATTGATTTTTATACTTTGCCACCCCATTTCCCCCTCTTAGGGGTTGAATTCTAAAAAATCCTGAAACCTGTTTCTACTCATTTATTAATAGGAGCACTCCTGTGAAGTTTCGAATAAAATAGTCTAACTAATCTTGTTTCCCCATACAAACTTTGGAGCCCCGTTTAACCCCCTTAGGGGGTGAATTTTGAAAAATCCTTTCTTAGTGCACCCCTAGACTACATAAGGAACCTACTTGCCAAATTTGGAATCTGTAGACCCAGCGGTTTGGGCTGTGCGTTGATAGATGAGTCAGTCAGTCAGTCAGTCAGTCAGTCAGTTTCTTCTTTTATATATTTAGATTATATAGTATAGATAGTATAGAAGATATACTACACTTAGTTCGGGTAGCGATAATATTGTTTACGATTGCGAGTTTTTGGGACAAATTTACAACAACTGTTTTGTTAAGCAATTTGGCTATAGTTATCATCATCAACATCATTAGCAGCCTTGTTCCATCCATTACATAGCATTGCGTCCTCCTCCATTCCTAGGGTTCCGTACCCGAAGAGTACCCCACGGGACCCTATTACTAAGCCTCTGCTGTCCAATCCTCCGTCTGTTTCTCAGCACGCTGTATCTCATGACACGTAATAGGTAGACGGTTGAAATTTTGCAATCGTTAGTCCAAGAGAACATCGTTTTTAAGTTGTGCTTACTGTCTACCTGTACATAGCAGTGATAGCTTTAGTGTTCTAACCGTCAGACTGTTAATCATAGGCCTCGAGTGCGAACCCAAGACAAACACTTCTGATTTTTCGGATTCACGTGCATATTGTATAATAGGCATGACGACAGTATCAAAAAATTGCAAATGTATATTGTATATAATTGTGTCTGTCAGTTAGAGTATTGGAACATAATGGACACATATTTTTTGTTTTTGTAAATCAATGAATATTGACAAAGATAAAACGCATCAAAACTCGGAAGTCCCCACTCCCGAGTTTTGATGCTTTGAAATCGTGAGTCGTGACGTCAAAACTAGCTAAAAATTATCCCTAGGCGTGACGTATTGAGTATTTTAAAAGCGTCATATTTTGGTCAATTTTGGTTTACGTAACAAAAGAAAAAATATGTGTCTAGTATTTTTTGGAAATCTATCTGACGAACTAACTAGTTTTTTTTGTCGTCTCGCCTATTATCACTTGCTTCGGTGAAGGAAAACATTGTGAGGAAACCAGCAGGCCTAAGAGATATTTCCCGACGGCATGTATAGCCAAGTCAGAGGCCTATCATAAAAACTTTGACTCCTGTTTAGGCACTATTCACCCGAAAAAGAAAGGAAGAAGTGTGTACATATTACTAACATCGATTTTACACATCCTGACTGACGTACACAACGTCGTTGAGCAAGTTAAGGACTAATTACGTCTCGTAACTTGTATAGAAACAGTAATTAAGTTGTTTTCTCAGCAACATCTTCTTGCCTTAGAAGTTAGGAAGTCGAGAATTTGACTGACGAGAGAGGATCGAGGGTTTTGCTCTTGTTTCATAGTTAAGTAAACATGGATGTTTTCGTTGTCATGGTATGGGCATGTTTGTTTGTTGTGTTTGTTTGTTTTTGTTTTGTTTGTTTGTTTTGTTTGTTTTGGTTGTTTTGTTTGTTTTGTTTGATTTGTTTGATTTGTTTGTTTTGCTTGTTTTGTTTGTTTGTTTTGTTTGTTTTTTTTCTTGCCTTGATATCATTATTATTGTACCTACGTATGATTTATGACTTAATGACGAAAATATCGTGAGGCAAGTTTTGAGAAATGTTTGTCTATCTTGGTATGGACATGTAGTGAGGAGAGATGCGCATGTTACTAAAAAGTGATGGTTATTAATGTTGATGGATGGAGAAGCCAAGAATAGATGGATTCTTTGTGTAAGGAATGATATGAAAGAGAAAGGAGTAAATGATTCCGTGACATCTGACAGGGGAGAATGGAAGAAGAAAACGTGTTGCGCTGACCCCGAGTAGAATAGGAATATGGCATGAAGGTGATGATGATATTTGTAGATGGCTATAAGAGTAGGAGAAGGCCAAAGAAACGATGGAATGGTTTACTATTTAGGTTTTGCCTAGTATTTCAGACTAGGTTAATTTTCCGAGATTTACGTTTCTAAATCGAGTTGTTTTTAGTGAAATCACCATTTTTAAATTCGGAAATAAAAAATGTAGTACAGATAAATGTTTGAATTAGTGACTTTTTTGGTTTAAAACACAATATTTAACATTTTAGTAGATAAAAAAAATCATAAGTAACGATTTTGAAAGTATTTTAAGTTGTATGACACTTGAGGAACGCAATTTTTATGAAAATTTAACATTTCAATTACAAATCGGGTTTGACAAGTGGGTAGATTTATAATATGGCACTTATTTTTTATACAAAATAAAAATGTGAAAAAGCTGGAAGCTCGCACGCACCGCGCCAGTGACCAGCCGAACTTCATAAATACAAAAGAAAAAGAAAAGGCGGCCTTGATAGGTTTTTTTTTGCTTAAGACCACTAAAAAGACTTCCGCTGTATTAGCAACCCCAACTTTAGGGATAGCATATTACCCACTACCCTAGTTACCAAAAATGTTAGTAACATCAATGGGCAGCGTTATACCCGTTTTGGGTTCCGCACTTTAATAAAGTAATTCTTCAAAAGGCTTATGTTTGTACAGAACCCTTTGAGTAATAGTGAATTTAGACCTTATTGCTTTCTTATTTTACATCTGCTAAAATGAAGTAAACCACGATCTCTTATTATTTTGGTAAATGGGCATGACGACAATATCAAAAAATTGCAAATATATTTAGTCCGTCAGTTAGAGTATTTTAAATTAATGGACACGTATTTTTTGTTTTTGTAAATCAATGAATATTGACAAAGATGTAAAGGTGATGTGTGTGAAAAATAAGTATTCATGTCAAATCAGTAAAAGTCACATAAAATAATAAAAAATAATAATAATAAAATACATGTCAAAAAAATTCAATGTCAGAGTGTATAAAAGAAAGGAATCAATAATAAACAAGCGAAGTCCGAAATTTCGACATTCACAGAGCAAATTTCATTGGAGCAGCTTAATCCCAAGCTTTTTTATCTTCAAGATAGTGATTAACATGGCAGGGCTTTCAGGCACAGTTTCCGTTTTATAAACGATTTGAATTTATTTAGGCTTAGTGCTTGAATTTGGCTCGGAAGTTTATTGTAAAAGCGTATACATTGGCATCTGAACGTACCTCCTATTTTTTTGAGCCTCGTTGCAGGAACAACAAATTTGTGTTTGTTCCTCGTGTTTATGTTGTGGATATCACTGTATTTTTTAAATAAATTAATATTTTTGTGGGCGTACAAAAGGTTTTCATAAATAAACTGAGAGGGCACAGTAAGAATATTAGTCTTTTTAAATTTTTCTCTGAGGGAGTATCTGGGACTTAACTTAAAAATTGAACGAATTGCCCTTTTTTGCAAAACAAATATTGTCTGAATATCGGCGGCATTGCCCCACAAGAGAATACCGTACGACATCACGCTATGGAAATAACTAAAGTAAACTAAACGGGCTGTCTCTAAGTCAGTTAAATCACGAATTCTTCTAACGGCGAATGCTGCAGAGCTAAGTTTCTTCGACAATTTGTCTATATGCGGGCCCCACTGAAGCTTGGCATCCAAAGTTATGCCTAAGAAGACTGTGCTATCTTCCGGTTTTAACTCTTCATCCTTAATTAGTACAGTAGTTTCCACTTGTCTTACATGGGGTATCGTAAACTTAATACACTTAGTTTTTTTCTCATTTAGGAGTAGATTATTAACATTAAACCAATTAACGACTTTCGCCAGGGCGCTATTAACATCATCCGTAACTAACTGCTGACGTTTGAGTTTAAATAAAAGAGAAGTGTCGTCTGCAAACAATACTATGTCATGATTATCCTTTATGAGGTAAGGCAAGTCATTTATATAAATAAGAAACAAAAATGGACCAAGAATTGAGCCCTGGGGTACCCCCATTCTTACTACGGATCCGGGAGATCTTTTCCCTTTAACATCAACTCTCTGAATCCTGTCAGGCGATGCAGAAAGACGTGCACACTAAGAGCGTCCAGAGTAAAAGATTAGATCAAAAATTTATGAATAAAGTAATTAAAATGAACCTTGGCAGCTAAGAGATGACCAGTCCCAACTGACAGCGCCCGTTCACAGACATGACGCATTTACCGGCGCCATTCAACTCAACCATATTGAAGGGAACTAAATGACCCGACACACCCGCCACCATCGGCGAGACATTTAAGTGAGCATGACATTCTCTCAGCCACCAAGGCATATTCAAGTCAATGAAAGATAAATATATGTAAATGGTGGCTGAACAGTACAAAGTACTCACACATGTGCTATGCAATTATATAATACTAAGAACTGGAATTTATACAATGCAAGTATATATTTACAATCTTCTACAGCTTCCACAATACATTAACATGGGAATCAATTCTTTATCTTCTTCTTTACGTGTTGATGGACTCAAATAATGCCCGACCAGACCAAACAAATAGTTTGCATCCATGCTCATCATTAGAAACAAACGTCCTTGCTCATCACACAAACATTTGCTTCTACTGGGATTCAAACCCGGGACCCTAATAAGGCAGCCTCACTACCGCTGCGCCATTCGGGTCGTAAAGATTATATATTTTCTCCTCTAAATACACTAACGGTACCCTCTCTTCAAGTAAACGACCAAATCTAAATATGATTGCTAAAGCTTAAGTAAATAGTCGAGAATAAAACCGATTGCCTTTACGAGCACTTTAGTATCCTCATTATATATTTATATAAAAGTACCGGTTGGGTATTATACCTTCATACCGTTCTAGGTTCAATTTGTTAGAATGTTTATTTTCTGTTTATTTGTAATGGTTAGAAACGATTATCAAGGGTCGTATTATAGGTTCCCTTTTTTAAATTTTAGATGAAATGATGTTTTTTTGTGTTTGATTTAATAATAATAATTATGTTTAAATACTGTTTTAAGCTTTCACGGTTTAAAACTAAACTTCACCCGCGGCCATGGAACTTATCGTCGAAATATCGGGAGCTCAAAACAAATAAGAATCACAGAAGATATCGCTGTTTTTTTTTTCGGATGGGAAATCATCAAATTACTCCTTCCGCTCTGGGCGGAGCAGGAGGGACTGTCAGACTTTTACTGACTAAAACCCATCCATGTTCCTTCATCGTCCTTTGTGTTCCGGGGCCACAGTATCTCTTTCTAACAGTCTCGCAACCCCGGCACGGAAGATATCCCATAAGTGATAATATAAGTTTCATAATTATGCTTGTTTACAAAATCTTGATGTTTTTTACGACCCAATCAATCATCATGAATTAATCAATTATGAAGGGAAGGGGCTTCATGATTGATTGGGGATTACCCAATCCTAATAATAATGTGAAAGTGAGTTCGTTTGTTTATTTTTAGTCTTGCTTTTTAGGGATCCGTACCTGACGGATAATCAACGTGACCCTATTGCTAAGCCTTCGCTGTCCGTCCGTCTGTCTGTCTGAGGGCTGAATCTTATAATCAGTAATGTAACAGTATGTTTGTAAGTTTGTTTGTAGGGGGTAATCTCCGGAAGTAGTGAACCAATTTCAAAAATTCTTTCACCACTAGAAAGCTACATTCACCTTGAGTAACATAGGCTATATTTTATCCACATAGTCCCACGGGAACGGGAACTACGCGGGTGAAACCGCGGGACGTCCGCTAGTAGTATATATTAGTAAAGTATATTATACAACCTGTTTTTTTGATATCCCATAACTCTAGGGTATGATTGAGACCATATCAAAGAATCAACTGGCATATGAATTATGTTTCAATCATCCTTTTTTTCATTTTTCACACAAAGCAACGTCGCACTTTCTTAATTTTAAATATGAATAATTGGTTTGATTTAAAATGAAATACTCGTATTTATCAATGAAACTTAGATACATAATTATTTTATAATTATGATTGATGATATCTCCGAAACTATGCATTTTTTACCACCCATTCTAGGAGTTTCAGTTTTATTTTACCTACAGAATATAACCCTAGATTTATGGGATATAAAAAAACAGGTTGTATAGTAGTATATATAGAAATAGTAATACATTATGTGAAAATTTCAACTATCTACAGTTAAAATTTTCACATAATTTTTAATTTATAAATTTCTATAAAAAAAATAAAAAAATTAAAGGGGCACCCCTACTACGATTGTAGGGGAACCGTTCATGCGTGTGTCCTACTCCCACTTGGCTGGTTTTTTGTCTTAACGGCTAAACGATTTTTGACAAAATGTAGTTAACGGATAGACTATGCATTGAGTTTATTTTTATTTTACAGTTTTATGAAAACCGACAGCTAAAATTTTACACATGAATAAGAGTAGGTAACAAAAATTAGCCCAATTAAAAGTTTTCACAGATAGAGTTAGGGTTTAGCATGATTTTGATCCCGGTAGAATCTCGTGGAAAATTTCCGACCTCCACTCGAGCCTAACTACCTAGCTAGGCTCAACAACAAGTAAATAATAAATCAAATTAGCACTAATTCCTGAATCGAGTGCTCTTGTACCTTGAAGGAATTAAGATCAATCAGTACTAAGTGGGTCCCTAAAGTAGAGAGAAGAGATTTCGGATAAGATTGAAGTAGTATGTGACATGGGCAACTACAGTACTTTTACAGTTTTGATGTCTTGTGACTGGGACTGTTAATTAATATTAAATGCTTTAATTTTGACATTTAGAGTAATATATGAGAGTTTTTTTTATCTGATACAGTCATATTATTATGTCGGATCATCATCCTATTAATGTTCCCACTGCTGGGACACAGGCCTCCTCTCCATGGAATGGGCTATAATTCACCACGCGGGCCCAGTGCGGGTTGGTAGACGTCACATGTCTTCGAATTTTTGGTTCTAGGACATGCCGGTTTCCTCGCGATGTTTTCCTTCACCGTTTTGAGAGTAGCAGTGATGAAATAAATTACACAAAGTAATGTGCCTGCCTGGGTTCGAACCTACGACTTACTGTTCGTAAGTCGGGGCCGCCACCACTGGGCCACCGCTGCTCGGATTATGTCGGAGTGTCAGGATTTATTTCTTTAAACTCAGACATCATGAGAGCAGAAGATGGGTTTCATGCTATCAAAACCCACTGTGTGCGTTACACGACTTTTATTTTAACAATTGACTTGAAACTCCAATCAACACGGTAACACTGGGCACAATGAATCGGATACAGTCCCGGGACGTCTCAACTCCGCTGTGATCAGACACTAGATTTTCGGGCCACTGACCTGTAACGACTGTCAAAGATCTATAAATTACAGCCGGGACCAATGGCTTAACATGCTTTCCGAGGCACGGAGGATACTCGGAATGTTATGGGTGGTCATTCCACCACTGACCAACCTATGCAAGCGCGGCTTAACCTAAAGATCAACCCGCGCGGCTGTTATTATTGAGCCACGAGTTCCTCATCGCTTGAAGTATGTACAAAGCCATTAACCCAAGGATTGGCCTAGGAAGCCTGAGTACCCAAGGCCTCCCTTGGGGCCTTGGCTCCAGTCCAATATGGCTAACAAACATATTGACAAATGACTACACACTCCACTTGTTAAATCAGTGAGGCGAGGCGGATTTATTTGTTGTTAAGGTCGTTTTGACGAGGGTATGTTTTGTATAATATGGTAGGATATTGAATATTGTGTGGCCATTTAAACTGTCGATTTTATAGTTTGATACGTTTGAGCCATAAATAGCGTTAATGGTGTATTCCTGTTGACCCCACCGCCCGTCATTGTATCCGTATAGTTCTACCGTTCAGTTCTACTAGTAGGACTAAACGGAGAAAAAAATCCTTAAATTTCAACTAGTAGGACAGAACGGACAGTCTGTCTTACTAGTAGAAATTAACGGAGAAGAAGATTATTAAGTTTGTTTAGTTCTACGACGAGTTCTACTGATAGCATAGCAACATTACATACAACATACTTATAAAAAATAAATAATAATGATAAAACAATCTAAACAATCATATAAAATTGTATTTAATATCATCAAGTGGCAAGTGCCACAATGGCAACCATTTAAGTTTTCTTTCGACTTCGAAGAAGCCGCAATAAAAGCCATCGCGGTGGTGTTCCCAAATGTGATTGTCAAAGGATGCTTCTATCATTTTAATAATACAATCTGGAGAAAGGCAAAACAATTACAATTAACAAAAATGAAACGAACTAAAATAATTTTTCAACTAACCAGTATTCTTCCATTGTTGCCGATTCACAATATCCAAGAAGCTTGGTTATATATAAAGGAACAGATTAATAAATTAATTACCAACGGCATTAACATGCAGCAGTTCATCAAATATGTCGAATCTTAATGGATGAAAAGGTTTCTGACCCATGGAACACCAAAAGTGAGAAATTCATCAACAGAGTAGTACAAGATAGTAGTATTAGATGGATTTTTTTCTTCGTTTAGTCTTACTAGGATTTTGTCATTTCTATTGTATCTTTTTGTTTCTGTTTATCCTGTGTGAGTTCAATAAATTCTTTTCTTTCTTTCTTTTTCTTTTACTAGTAGAACTGAACGGTAGAACTATACAGACACAATCTTTGGTCCGTTCAGTCCTATTGAATTTTGTTTGAAATTAGTAGTACGAAAAGAACTTTTTTGTTCGTTTAGTTCAATTAAAATTCATACAGCAGATAGTAGTACTAAACGGATTTTTTTCTTCGTTTAGTCCTACTAGTAGAACTGAACGGTAGAACTATACGGACACAATCCTGCCCGTGGCCCTACTGGTGGGGCAAGCGGAAATGGGTTAAAATAATTAAAAACTGTTTCCGTTGACCTCACCGTATTTTTTAAACATTGTATGTAATCGAGTAGTGTTATTACAGTTATGTGTTGTGGTATTAGTAGGTGGTTAGTAGTGCTAGTTAACAGTACTAGGCGGGCATGAATCCAAGAAGACCGTACCTATACCCAGAAATATTCAAATGCTTACCACCTTGATCTCATGCCAGCCAGGTACTTTTTGGAACATATTATGTGTCATATGTTTGTTGCCTCACTGGCAACAAACGGGAACTTTTTTCCTGATTGTTCATCAGGGACAATAATTAACAAGACCGTGATCAGAGCTGTTGTACAATATGGATCGGAATGTCTTTTAATTCCCGCTGACATCGTTAGAGTTTATAATAATGCCTTAATTTTTTTCAAAAATCTTGATCTCAAGGTAGTGGGGACAACGAAACGGTGGTTTTGATTTCCCCCCCACCAGTGGGGGTAAAGCAGTGGAGTCAGCGGGAATACACCGCGTTAATAATTGTTATGGCCTGTTTTTACATCAAGTTGGCATTTCTGTTGCTGGCTGGGCACAAATAAAAAAAACGAATCAGATTAAGCCGTTGGAAACGGCTGTCATTTGTAGATTTTTGACAGTCGTTATAAGGTTGTTATAAATAAATTGGTTTAAAAGTCGTACTATATTTTGCTTACTAACTGTACTTTTTGACACACAGGTGACGAATCGGAAATTCAATTCAAAGTCAAAAATTCATTTGTTTTCTTCACGGACCCGACGAGTCGGGAGTTCTAGTATGGAAAAAGTTTTTGGTGACCAATCGAAACAGTGACGAGTCGGGCATAAGTCGTCAGATAAAAAGGTCAGTCTTACCAAAAGGTATCATTACCTAGTACTAGCTGGGTTGTGGAGATCAGATAGGCAGTGACGCTCCATGTAAAATATTCATATTCAGCTGTACCTGATTAGACTGGAAGCTGATCCCATTGGAAAATGCTAGCTTGTTCATTCTTTCCAAAGCAACGTACGTCTTTGTTTCCGACAAAAACTTCATCTCCCAAATCCCTTTCTTGATCTCAAACTTGTCAAATGACTGATTTACCCCACATTTTACTTTCAACAGATCATGGTAACGACATATCCTAGCCGACGTCGCTTCGACTACCCTTCGTCATTCGAGATTGATGGCTTGTAATCGAGTCCATGGGACAAAATGAATGATGTGCAACCTTGACCTTTTTTGGAGTTCCGTACCCTAAGGGTGCCAACAAGACTCTATTGCTAAGGCATCCGTATCTGTCCATTCGTCCGTCTGTCACAAGACAGAATCTTTTGAACCGTACCAGGTAGACACTTTTCAAACAAATTTTCACAGAGTTTTACAAGAGTCGGTGGTATTCACCTGATGTGATACCAAATAGGTCCTTCATTGGCCTAATAGTGCTGCTGAGCATGAAATCCTGGGTTCAATTCCCTGGTAGGGCAAAGCGTTTTTGGGTTTTTCTATCAGGAATCTATCAGTAGCAGCCACGGAGTCGGGATTTCTGCCCGATCGATGGCAATAAGATTGCCATCTATCACATGGGACTTTAAAAAAATAATTTAAAAAAATATATATAAACTCTACTAACTCTACATTACCCTACAAAAAGCCGCAATTTTAAATACATCAATCGTCAGAAAATTCATGCAAATAGAAGAAAACGAAATAGTTCCTCATCACAACACACCCTCAACATATCACACCACACGCTGCATTTACTTTGATTTCGGCCCGTAAATGTAGTTGGAAGTACCAGTAGGCTGAGAAGCAAAATAAATAAATAAATAATAACACTAATAATTATATTATTTTTAATTATTATATTTATTTTTTTATTAATTGTAGATAGGCCAATAAATAAATAAAACATAAGTAACGAAATGTGGGTGTACTAAAAGGTATACCGCTGCCTTAAACTTTGGGGATTTCTTAGCTTATTAATAACTAGCTGACCCACGCAACTTCGTCTGCGTCACATAAGAGAGAAAAAGCTAACAAAAGGAATACATTTTCCCCGTTTTTGCAACATCTTTCATTTATGCTCCGCTCCTTTTGGTCGTAGCGTGATGTTATATAGCCTATAACCTTCCTCAATAAATGGGCTATCCAACACAAAAATATTTTTTCAATTCCAACCAGTAGTTCCTGAGATTAGCGCGTTCAAACAAACAAACAAACTCTTCAGCTTTATAATATTAGTATAGATACTATGTAGTTGGTGAAGGTAAGATGGTAAATGATGTATGGTGGAAGTGTGGTACGGAACCCTTCGTGTGTCTCGCACTTGGCCGAGTTTTTCTGTTGACAACTCAACTAGCACCCTTCCGGTTGAGGTCGTTTTTTGAGGACATACGACTGGCAAGGTTTTAATGCTTTATGATTGATGGTCTCAAGATAAGGAGATGGCCTTCAAGAAGTTCGATAAGCTGGTAAGACAGATGGGAGTATTTGTAGACGGATTTGATTACGGTCTGCGTGCAGTAAACAGTCAATAAACACAAAGCTAGCATGAATTGAAGAAGGTAATTTAATATTAGTTTAACCTATATTTAAAACTAGCTGACTCACGCAACTTCGTCTGCGTCACATAAAAGAGAAACAGCTCACAAAAGGAATACATTTTTCCCCGTTTTTGCAATATTTTTCATTTATGCTCCGCTCCTTTTGGTCGCAGCGTGATGTTATATAGCCTATAGCCTTCCTCGATAAATGGACTACCCAACACTGAAAGAATCATTCAAATCGGACCAGTAGTTCCAGAGATTAGCGCGTTCAAACAAACAAACAAACTCTTCAGCTTTATAATATTAGTATAGAGTACGATGCTTTATGCAGGTAAAGCATGAATAAGTAAACAAATTTTAAATTTCAATTTTGGGTGGGATATGCATCCCACCCAAAATTGAATAAATAATCAACACAGTCATTAAATTTATGCTGACCTTGTTGGTCGCCAAAAACGGACTACTGGTCCGTAGATGCCGTCTGTGGAATAAAATTTTAAATAATAAACTATTCCACTAATGGCACCTGCGAAAAATATTTCGCAGGTGCCATTAGTGCCTTAGGAGCCTTAAGTGGAATACCTCAGGTGCTGTTAAAGCGGGTGCCCAATGTGGCATATTACGTCAATATTGTTTGGAGAATAGCGTTGTCTGTCACTACATAGTGTGGCATTGTGGGTTTCCTCATTTTGTCGTAACTAAGACTAGTCTTAAAATATCATTATAACCTTAAAGTCAGTCTTCCTTGAACCATTATAAAACGCATATCTAATATTCTCTTTCAACGAATTTACGGTCCGATGACTGCCAGAAAAGATCTTCTCTTTTGAAAATACAAAGGCAACTTTCTGTACAAGCCAAAGCACTTCACTTACTCCGTAACAGGTAAAATTAACCTGAATGCTTTGTTTTACAATACCTACTTTCAAGAAGTTTACCCAACCGGTGTCTGAAAGGAGAAAAAAAGATTCTGAAATGAATTCGAGAAAATTTTCTTTTAAAACGACAACTTAGTAATTTTTTTCAATAAGTTTCGTTAAACCTACCATCTTGGGTCTTAAAATAGTTTTTTTGGCACTCGTGTCACGAACCTCTTTTCTTGAAGGGCATTTCAAGGTGGTTGGATTTTACTTTGTCACCTTTTCAGATATCGATTTGCGTAATCAGCCTGTAATGCTATCACTACTGTAGGGCTGCCAAAGTCCCGGTTCAATGGGACTGTGTGGACGTTGTGTCCCGGTCAATATCTATACTAATATTATAAAGAGGTAACATTTGTTTGTAAGTTTGTATGTTTGTAAGTTTGTATGTAGGGGGTAATCTCCGGAAGTCATCATCTACCTAGCCTTTTCCCAACTATGTTGGGGTCGGCTTCCAGTCTAACCGGATGCAGCTGAATACCAGTATTTTACATGGAGCGACTGCCTATCTGACCTCCACAACCCAGTTAGTCCTAGGTAATACGATACCCCTTGGTAAGACTGGTTGTCAGACGTTTGGGTCACTGACTACCTGTAACGACTGTCAAAGATCTGCAAATGACAGCCGGGACCAACGGCTTAACGTGCTTTCCGAGGCACGGAGGAAACCCGGTATGTAATGGGTTTTCACCCATCCATAGACCAACCTAGGCAAGCACGGGTTAACCTAAAGATTGACCCGAGCGGCTGTTATTATTTAGCCACGAGCTCCTCCTGTGTGGACGTCCCGTTCAATAAGTTAAATATCTCGGTTAACTTAAGCGACCAACCAACAGATGGTTGGTCGCTTAAGTGCTAAAGACATTGCTTCCATATTATTGGACAAAAGGTTTGTCGTTTACATCGTTTGTTAGATACTAAAATACAAAGATTTTGTTGATTTCGTATGAATTGCTTTTACACAGCCGTTTGTGCAGGAGCTTTAGGGTTATACGAAATCTATTTTTTTATTTGTTAGATTTACTTCATATATTATTCTACCATGTTCTTTATCTCAAAATTCCAACTACTTTTGTCTTTCTTTCTAACTACCCTTTCTTTATAGCTTTACCTAATCACAAAAAAAGTTATGTCGGAAAACTGTTTTGTTTTCTTGTGTTTTGGCTCTCCTGTAAAGTCGTGTTTTGGTGGATACGCCCTTTGAGCCTAAAGGTATCGATATGTGTCTCGAGGAATGTCATCCTGTTTTAACGCTATTGAAAACCTGGCGCAGTCGGGTAAAACTAAAGATGATGATGCCTCGTAGAGAGATAGATAGACTAACAGTCACACAGGTCAATCTCCAAGATCGAGCAACGCTCTTGCCAAAGGCGATCCGTGATTAGGTGACCATGCGACGAAAAGCACGCTTGATCCTGAGAGAATTTGTAGATCTTTGACAGTCGTTCCGGTTTGTTAGAAGCCTGAATTAAAGCCTGGTCTGGTTATCGGACTTATAAGTCCTGCCAAGGGCTTTTGCAGTTATTTTTGTTGTTAAACTGATCATAACGTCACGCCTGTAATCTCCGATGGGTAGGCTTAGGATGAGCTGTACCTAATTAATAGTACCACCTACATTTTGCTAGTGATGTTTAAGGCCCGGTAAGTTTTTAGGTACATACTTTCAATATTTAGTTCAGAAAAAATATGAAATATTCATTTCTAATATAATTTCATTTTAATATAATTATCCCAAACTTTTCCGTAAACCTCATTGGCTCTCGTTCGATCCTCAAGGGATACTTAATTAAGGTCAAATTGCCTGTGTACACTGTAATACCGAGGGATCTCAAAAATTGAGACGTTTTATATTTTCCGAAGAATTTCCCTAAACATTTTGTATTGAATTGTCTAAGATCCCGTGTAAAATCGACCTTCACCCATCTTTTTACCTTATTTTTCTCATTTAAATTTAATATTTTATTACAGATAATTTTATAACATGACACAAAACAATTAGATAGTGTAAATAAAATCTATCAAGACCCATGGTAATCACAATTTTAAAAGGTCTTGAATTTGTGACACTAGGCCCGTTATGGGGGGTGTCAGCAGGTAGGTATGTAGGGGTTTGTAAATAATAAGAGCTGGATGATTAGGTACACTTATTATTTATTGCCTAAACTTCCGTGGCCATCACACGTCTCGATTGCAGAGGGTAGAAAGGTGGTAGGGAACACTGGCTTGAACCGTCTCCAGCGATGATGGTTCCGTCTTAGACCCTGCCCGCAGCCAACGGCTTGAACTCCAGGTTCTGTCTCTAGTGAGTAACTCAGCGTAGGTAGGTGTCCACTCTGCAGCAGAGGACTTTCTCCAAGCATCCTTCACGACGCTGGAACCACGACGTGGCGAAAAGTTGTAGGGTAGACTAGAATCCTGGAAATCCAGACAGAAATGGAAGCGTAAACAAGCTGTCGGAACCACGTTTCATAGGTCCAAAGGTCACAGTGTCCCAGAGAGGAAGATAGGAAGAAATACAGCAGAAAACTAGATTTAAGAAGTACTAAGAACACCTTACAATTAGCCCTTCCAATAAAACATGGAAACTTACCCTAGAGGGATTTCGCGACGTATTTAGTAAAAATATTTAGGTTCGATCGGAGCGTGCGGCGAATTTGAAAATCAATTTGGGTTGTACTCTGCTTTAAATCTATTATTAAAGGAACGTTATTGTTGTTTTCTTCGGGAATAGTATCTACTGTTTTTAGGGATGAAAAGTACCATCCTATGTCAGGTGTACATAAACATGTACACCTGACAAAGTCACGCAAAATATCAGGATGATCGGTTTAGTGGTTTTAGCGTGAAAGGTACACAAACAAAATTACTTTTGCATTTACAATATTAGTATGGATTTCAAAAATCTATTTTCATACGATAGACAGATGGGTGAAGGTGAATCTTAGCCGGGATCCTAGAAGTGTAGCAGAATTATGAACTGAAATCCATGAATGTGTTTCTCTCCGCCGGGATTTGTTAAACCGGGTTGTTCATTAAAGCTTTCGTGAGCTACAGTTAGTCGCTAAATGTTTGCAATCTGTTCCGCTTCCTTGATTAAAATTGAGTAATTGGTTCACGTTATCACGTGGTTGGTTGAAAGTTGAATAAAATTGTGCTACTGTTTCTGTGTCCAAAGATAAGGAATTACACCGGGTGGAGAATAGAGGGATTATTGAACCGCAACTTAGCATGAATTCAGTAGAAGTGATTATTGACCATACCTACCATTTACTAACCCCAGATAGTAAACGAGTCAAATTCAAACAGAGTTTTACTTTTCAGAACTACCCAACATTTTTTCAAAATTGATATCAATCAACAACACTTTGGTATTTTTTTACAGCTTTAGTTATGTAAATACATAACATATAATGAAAAATGAAAAAAAAAAAACTAAATAGCGTTTAGTTGAGGTGACTTCGTATTACAAAAATTGTTACAAACTGCAAAGCAGTTTGTTGGCAGATGTAGCTCCCATATAAAACATTCTGCATATAAGTTACCACTACTTTATGTACTTTTCCATCAATAACAAGAACTAAACTAAACATTAACTAAAACTAAACACTAATATTTTACAACTCCTTTTGCCTCGTCCACGCTCATACATCACAGTAGGGCTGATACGTTAAATACTGTTGACAGTTCGAAATGACGATAACTGGGCTCAGTGTCCATCAATTAACTGTCAAAAGGTTAGTTTCGTATTATGTACTAGCGGATGTCACGCGGTTTCACCGCGTAGTTCCCGTTCCCGTGGGAGTACGGGGATAAAATATAGCTTATGTTACTCAAGGTGAATGTAGCTTTCTAATGGTGAAAAAAATTGTAAAATCGGCGCAGTGGTTTTTGAGTTTATTCATTACAAACAAACACACACACAAATACAAAAATACAAATGTTTCGTCTTTATAATTTTAGTGTAGATGTCCAGTCACGATCAAATATGACGTCATTGGTGCTCATCGTGGCTGATGGTCACCGTAACTCATTTTGACAGACGCTTTCGTACTGATACTTATAATATTGCGATTATGTAAGGATAGTGGACATCAACTTGGCCGCATAATAGTCCATAAAAAATAGAGTGGTCAACTGCTGAGGCGAAGAGCACCGTACCCAGGCTGTTAGTCACCATAAAGTGATATCCACTCAATGTGATAAGTAATACCAATATTATGACATTCTCGGTTGTTATCAAAGTCGGGTGTACAACCGAAGCTTGTAAGCTTGCAAGTACGTACCTAACCATTCTGATGAACTTCACCAATAAGGTACTGTATGTATGGCAACTCTGGCATTGCCACTCACACCTGCCTTGTAAATACCTTTTATTTGTCGACTTTCACTCATACTCTCCACATGGCCAAACAATCTAAGCGTACTTAGAGAGAGGATCGAAAGGTTGGAATCGCGCCATAACATCAACTTGTAAGTCATTCGTGGTACGAGTTCCAACCCACCATCTACAGACCTGCATGAAGGAGGACTTTTGGCCAAAGGGTGTCGTATATCGACGTTTCTGAGGACGGTTACGCCACAGCACGTAGTGAAACACGACGCCGACAACGTTGCGTGTATAGTTATAGTTTCATAAGGCATACAGAGATAATAGTACTAGCGTAGCTATGGGCCTTAGTTGCCTGATAATAAATTATTTGATTGATAGCAGTTGAAGGTCGACTTCTCTCTCCCTCAATGTAATAATTGAGGTCAGACTCAGTTTGCTGCAGTCGTTAACTGCAAGCTCAATCTATTCCCAGCGTAATACCAGAAGACTTTGAATATTGCAATTATTGTCGCCTTCGTCCCAAGCATTACGTGACGAGACTACAAGCAATGTTCCTTGGTGAATTGTAATGAGTTTTGCACGAACTTAACGTGTTTTGAAGAACATGGAAAATAACAACGCAAGGAAGGGTTGTATTGGATGGAAAAGTTATGAACCAAGAATATTACGAGTATATTGTTGTACTTACAAGATTCTATCCGTCAAATTATCTGCCTTGTAATAATATTTTCGTAATACTGTTTGGAGGATCTCATTGTTCTTTAACCGACTTCTAAAAAATGACGAGGTTATATTTTTAGGTGGGTTTCTCCTAACACAGGCTTTTGTTTAAAAGGAGGCTTAAGATTTACCTGCTAAAACAATAAACCATTTATCATTTTATCATTTATCTTTGTTTGTGTATATTTTATTTCATTTAAGTACAATGACAACAACAACAACAACAACAGTCCATAACGTTCACTGCTGGACATAGCCTCTCCCATGATGGGAGGAATTTGCCGTAATCTCCACGCTTGGCAGGCGGATTGGAAATCGCAGTGATGAAAGACTAACAGAAAACGCTGCTGCCCGTTCTCTGGTCTACGGAGGCGCAAGGTGTTCTGCCTCAGACATTAGTCGAATTATACGACACCCGTAGTGTAATGGGTTGGTTCTATTCTCCCACTACTAAGTACAATGATTTCTCCTGCGATTTACGTGATAAAGTTGTAGAGCAATGGGGATTAAATCATTTTAACGAAGGGCACTCACGGCCATTTTCATCTGCCTAGCTTTTTTCACAATTATATTGGGGTTGTTATACCAGTATTTTACATGGAGCGATCTGACCTCTTACGTCATTAAGTACTGGGTAAAACGATACCTCTTGGTAAGATTGGTTGTTAGATTTTCGGGCCACTGACTACCTGTATCGTCTACCAAAGATATGCAAATGACAGTCGGGCCAAGGGCCGAATAAGTAATGGATAAAATCGATTATTCGATTTTAATAACCATCAAAAAGGGTAAAGTTTCTAAAGAAATCCCTCCTAGCGTTTCCACTAGACCTAACAATATAAAAAGTTCTAACTTAAAAACGAAAATTAAACAATAAATACACTTTAAACAAAATCTAGTGAACATTCGATCAAGTTTACCTCTCGTTTAAATTCGATAAAGTTCTAGAATAAAAAAAGATCGAGATGTATAACTTTCAGAAATCACAGAGTTGTGTAACGTACATGGTTGGATTTGTGTCTCAGAGGACAAACATTTACTCGCCTTTCAGTTCTTAGAAGTAGCTGAGAATTCTCAAAAGAGGTAAAGTTTTGATCCAGTCCAAAAAAAAAAAAATCTATAAATATTGACCACTTATGTATTCCACTTTTATATGAAACAACTGTTTTTTGATGTGAAAACTTCTTTAGGCGCGTTGAGCACTTTTTGGGTGAAGGAAAAACATTGAACTCATCGTCACGTAACGTATCGTGCGGTCACGCTTCGTAGCCGTTCGTAGCACTCGTAGCATCCGCTACGGCGTAGCACCACATAGGCATGCGCGGGGCATAACCAGTGCTACGACTGGGGCGGAGCCTGTGTACTTTTTGTTTCCACTTCTATCGGCAGTCCCCAAAGACTGCTCCGATTTTTTTTTTCTTATAGTCGATAAGAAATGTCGACGTTGGGGGGGTCTTTATTTATGTGCAAGATTCATGGTAACATGGTTAGTGTTAGCCTAAAATAAGTTTAGTTTGTGCACAACAGAATCGACACCAATGTCTCCTCTACCCTATAAGACTTATGATGAATCTTCATCCCAAATCTCTCTAACCTATTAATCATCATAATCTGACGCCTGTATTTGGAGTCAGCGCAACACGTTTTTTTTTTCTTCCAGTCTTCCCCAATATCCCCGTTCATATCATTCCTCACACAATCCATCCATCTTTGCTTTGATCTTCCTCTCCCTCTCCATGCATCAACATCAATCAAACTCTCTAATTATGTTCCTAAACAAAATATTTCACAAACAGCGTTAAATCCAAATGAATCATTAAGCACGCCTCTCAGGTGTGTTGAGTTCTAATTCCCGCAATGATTTGACTAGGTAAGCACGGCATTAACGTGAAAATATGTGGCACAGAAGTCGTCAGAAAGTGCAAACCTGGCTTAAAAATTATAAACACACAACCAAGAGGGTTTTGAGGGTTAAACTATAAGCGGTTAGAGGAATATAAGTTACAAGCAGACGTCAAGTGGTTTCACCCGCGTAGTTTCCGTTCCCGTGGGAGTACGGGGATAAAATAATAAAAAACATGTATTTAAAAATAAACTTGTCAAAAACTTGGAACTTTGACCCCCAATATCTTCGTAACTAGAAGGTTCCCAGGTATGGTGTAGAACGGAAAAAAAATATCGCAATGACGAGGAGAACAAGTGCTTTTCGGCTTCGTTAAGGGTCTTTTCTAATTAATAAAAATAAAAAAATAAAAAATTGTGAGGGAGGACGTTAACTATGGATGTTAACTTATTTAATCTTTATGCAGAAATTACTGAAAAAATTCGCCCACAAATAGTAAGCTAGACAAACACAGGATACTGTTTTTCCCGGTCGTACAATCCCGTGGGACACCAAACTAAACACCACGCAAGCGAAGCTAATTCATTATAAAGGAAAACTTAGTTACGTGTCGATGGCATCGTTGAAGGTAGCAATTCACCTACTCTTATTACCTATAGGAAACATTCTAAGAATTGTGTTATTTGCTCTCTCAAAGAACTTGCAATTCGTAGAATGTTTCCTTCATATATGTATTTGCTTGTTGTGTAACATCATACTTTAGATGCATGGCTATTCCAAGAAAAGAGACGGGCACATTTGTAAGGAATATCTGTTCCAGGAATTTTTAGATAAACATGCTTTTATCCAAGCTCGTCACTATTTGTTTTTTATGTAGGTCCGTCGCATTTGTTGCTGAATATTGTTTTTATTTCAAAACCTGTAAATGCAGATCGTTCAGTTTGAAAAGGTAAATAAAGTCACTTAAAAATATTTGTAGCTGTAACGGCTAAGGTACCATTACTATCCGTCAGAATATCCACCGGGTCTAACGGCCATTTTTAATAACTTACTAGCCGGTATCGGTAGGTTGCTGTCTCTGTCTGTTTGACATTTTGCTTACAGACGGTTGGAAACAAAACGTCACAGAAAAGCTTTCTTTGATTTTTCTATGAATCAAGTGACAGGTAGGTGACGCGGATAGGATATTTAAAGCTAACTTTATGGAAACACTGATAGCTACGAGCGTAGGCAAATTAACCAACAGTTATACCTAAGTAAGTTATAGGAAACGACTGTAAGTGTATTCCTTTGCAGTAGAAAAAGATAGCGTAAACAAATATGAAAACTACATCACGATAAGTAAACAGACACACTTTGCGCAGTCTCCTTTGATGCACTGAGTACACATAGGTAACGGATTAATGTTTTGCAAGCAATCTCAACCGAGACAGCCAGTGGGTTGGGATTTCAGATGGCAGAGCTAAGGACATGAAACAAACAGACGGGCTGGATGACTATCCATTTATATGCATTTGGGATTTATATTTAAGGGAGAGCTGTTGTGGAGCAGTGGAAATACTCGCTTAGAACAAGTTTCACGTCGTAAGTTCATATTATTACTTAGCAGTATCTTAGTTAACTTAGCAGTGATGCCTAGTGGTCAGACTACCTAGTTAATAGGTCTCGAGTTCGACCCCAAGACCTCATCATCATACTCTTGTTTCCACTGCTTGGACACAGGTCTCCTCTCTATGAAAGGGCATGGACTATGATCCACCACGCGGGCCCAGTGCGGATTGGTAGATGTCACATATCTTCGATTTTTTTTATTCTAGGACATGCCGGTTTCCTCACGATGTTTTATATTATAAATTACACAAAGTAATGCGCCTGTCTGAGACCTCTAATCAAGACCTCTAATTCTTCGGATTCATGTGCTTATAGTATAATTATTATCACTTGCTTCGGTGAAGGAAAACATCGTGAGGAATCCAAACCAGTATGCCTGATGAGAGATATTTCTAGACGGCATGGAAAGCCTAGTCAGAGACCTGTTGGCGGCATAAAAATTCTGACACCAGAGACCCTACTCCCTAACGTCCGTCCGTCCGTCCGTCTCTATTTGTCTCTCTCGCGCACGTCTGCAGATGAGTGCGAGTGAGAGAGACGGATAGAGACGGCCGGACGGACGGACGTTAGAGAGTAGGGCCTCAGGTTGTAGCTACGAAGTTTGCCGAAGAAAACCGTCTTCGTTGAGTAACATTACTAATGGATTGGAGTCACGAGTGCTGCTGAGCTGTTCCATCTCGTAAAGGACAAGAAGAAATATTGGGATTTGATGGCCAGCCTTCAAAAATTGGAGACATTAGTCCCATTCCTTTATTGATTTGTTTCCTGCCAAATGAATAAGAAGAATGGGACAAATCTTGTTTAATATTGCCTTGAAATTATTATTCTCTTACTGATCTTTTGTAACTTAAACCGTACCCAAAGTAAAAGAGAGTACATTTTACAGTAATTAAGATATTAAAGGGGCGAGTGTTCTGAGCCGTTTCGAGCACTCATTTGAAAGCGTAAAAGCCTAGAATTTTCAGGTTAAGCCTCGTAATAGTAAAGGGTTTCTGATGTTTTCGACAAATACGGGAAAATTTTAGAGCGTGCAAAATTTTGCGATCTTTTTAACTGCATTTTACGGTAATTTGGACTTACAAATGTTTTTGTTCGTATCTCTTGGAAGTTTGGATGAAATGTTTCTCGTTTTGTGCTTAGAAAACATTTTGAGGCTTTTTTGAATAAAACGCATGAAAAGGAAGAGAGGAACAAGGATGAAAGAGTTGTGTTAAGTATCCACTGTAAGCTGCATGCTTGTTGAGTGTGTTGAGGATCGACCAACCTTATTATAATATTTTAGTATTCGCAGTATGTATTTCTTTAATTTTTCACTTTTTATACTTATTTGTCAATATAAAAAAGATGGAGCTGAGAACGCTGGTATGATAGGCAAAACTATGTAAAACGTAAATAAATACAAGATAAAATATTATTTAGTAAACTTTATTTTATTAAGTAAACTAGGATCTAGTGGCTTCCATCCTCCACACAGAGTAAATGATAAATGTTATTACAAAAACTAGATGGGGTCGGTGTTTCATACCTGACTACTCTGAGAAGAAACAGCTGAAACAAACTCTCTTACAAGGTTCATTGGTCGGACAGCCCCCTGTGCCGTGCCTGCATGGAGGAAGACGAGACAGCAGCCCACGTGCTTCTGCACTGCCCAGTGGTTGCAACATACAGGGCAAAGTACTTCGGTAACCCAGGTACTCTCCGCGAGATTGTCAGCAACAACACCAAGGCGCTGCTGGCCTTTCTCGGGGAGTTAGGGTGGATCGAATAAAATTCCCACCCGTACGCAAAATACGCGCTTTGACGTGGAGTTGCGGACACCAGCCCGCTATACAATACAATACAATACAAGGTCCATTGGTCAACTCATATGAAGACGATGGAGATAGTGCCCGAGGTGGTCTTTTGAAGAAAGAACGACACATATTTGTGGCCCATCTAGTCAGTGCAAACATTTGTCAGTTATCGTGTAGTTCGACTTATAACTCAAGTAAGCAAAACTTTTACTCATTTGTAACTGAAAATAGAACTGCTACAAAACTAAACCAAACTTTAAACTTAGTTTCTAGCTCAATTTAAATTGAAAGTGATTCGTTCAAGTTTTTCAATTACATAAGGAATAATTTCAGTTCAAAATTTGCACTGGGGGCTCTTTAGTCAAATGATCCCGCTCATTTGGATCCCGCGGGAACAGTTTACTAAATTATTATTTTTATGTTATTATCTCTACCAAAATTGAAACAATTGACAGTTCTTTTACAATCTTTCGTTTGTCAATCGTTTGTCACAGAGCCCTCCTAAGCGCTGATTACTGAATGATTTATGTCAGCAAATTGAAACACAGCTCTTGTAAAATATTGCTTACTAGCTGACCCACGCAACTTCGTCTGCATCACATAATATAGCTTATAACATGTCATTTTGTGCATTCAATTACGAACAAAAACCTTTTAAAATCAATATTGCTTACCTCCCATAACATACAGCGTGATAATATGTAGCCTAAAGCCTTCCTTGGTTTACAAATAATATTTTCAATCCAATCTATCTAGTAGTTTTGGCGTGAAGCCGTACCATACACACAGACAAACAGACAAAAATTCTAAAAAGTCACTTTTTGTCATCAGTTACGTTTTTCTAACAAAAACCACTTATTTTTTCTCGAAAATTCACAATGTACAGTTTTTCTTTCGTTACTGTTTTATTATAATATGTATAGATTTCATGAGTTACAACGTCGCTGCTAGCGATATCTTCAAGATAAGTTTTGGAATCACAGTCCTTTTCATAATTTTCTTACTAGAAAAAAATAAAGAAAGAGAAAAACAGCCAAGAAAGAACCCCAGAAACCCACCAGAAACACTACCCAGAAAGTATTGGCGTCCCATACATATACCCATAGCCATATGACTCTTGGTATGACCCTTAAACTTCGTTACTAAAACAGCAGTACATCACAAACGCAGGGTCATTACTCCTTCCGTTCCCAGAAAGGGTCTAACTTACCTCCGAGGAGGCCATTCACACGAACTTCGTGAAAACTTACAGCCTAATCTGAACACTCTTCTTAACTTCACCCATTCGCGTATACAACATAATGCAACTTCCTAACACTAATGAGTTCCACGCAAACGGTTCCAGCTGGTATCCAATAACCAGAGGCAGTAGCGCAAGCGCGCGGTGTAAACGTAACGTGAATATGAACGATCCAAGGGCCCTACTCTCTAACGCTTCGTCCGTATATTCGGATCTATCCGTCTCTCTCGCGCATGTCTGCAGATGAGTACGATTGAGAGAGACGGAGTATTATGTAGCACGTTTAAGCTCGTACCGGCTTACGCGCGAACACGCAAGTCAAACTACGCGCTTTCAAAAATCGACGCGCGTTTACGTATACGTGTCTCTCGCTCTTCCACGAGCGAGAGAATCGCGGCGTTCAACTAAACGAAAATATCGCCGCGATTATCTCGGTCGTGGAGACGGCCGAAAAGAGAGTGTATGGAAAAACGTGGCAAGGACGATAATATCGCCGCGATTCTCTCGCTCGTGGAAGCGGCTCCTTAGGAGTCACAAGTAAAACAAAAAGCGCGCGAAAACGCCGTTCACGCGCTTCTAAAAACGAGACATAATAATATTCTACATGCTTATAATGTCGCCAGTAATCGTCGAAGGGTTAGGCAGAGGTGTATCCAAATAGTACACCCATAGTTCGCCATTTATGTTTAAGTTTGCAATATAGGGATCGAGTCTATTGTCATAACCCGGGCATAAATCTAGGCTCCATAGCTGCAACTGAGAGATTTCTGATAACAAAATATAATATGTTGTGTTTGTATATTAGAAATGTTGTGTTTGTATATCAAAAAATATTATATTCTCCTATTAATTTTCCTTCTGTTAACAATTTCTTTGTTTGGTTTTATTGTATAACAACAAAATTTTGTTTTGTATTGAGTAACTTTGAAACACGCTTAGTTATCTAATTTAATGTTTGTTTCACATTCAGTTATTATGTTTTGAAAATAGCACCTAATTCTTTAATATTTGCATGCCAATTTAATTGACAAACAACAAAAACAAAATGTGTCATTGCACTACATATTATTTTTACCGTCTTTTGTACCACATTTACTGCAAATAAATAATTTTAAATTTGACTTTGAATAAGAATAAGAATAAGAATAATTTATTTATAAAAGTATTACAAAAAAGTACATTTATGTGCAGTAGTGTTATTTCTAAAACAATGGTATAAATAGTGCATAATAGTAAACTATAACTAAAAATATATTTAACAGTTGCAAAAAACAATAATGTGGAATTCACAAATGTTTGCTCGCGACCTGCCCGATCTAGGTTTATTTAAACCTGTGTTTCAGGCCATCACTTTACATAGCACAAAATTAAGTAGGACAGTAAATGTTATAAAATAAAAGAAATCTATTAACAACTATAAGAATAATGTAAGTGGTACAAAAATCAATAAACATTAAAACTAAATTAAGTAAAATACCTATGTACAATTAGATACCAGGGAATAACATAATCAAACCAGGACTTCTAGCAGTTTTTCTGTGTCCGTGTAATTAAGTATCGCTAAATAATCCGATATTACAAAACTACATTTCCTATAACTAAGACTGTAGAAGTTTAGATTCTTGTTGAGTCTATTATACAGAAAAGGTCCTAAAAACGCATAAAATCGACTAGCAAAAGCATGTCTAGTTTGAGGCTTTGTGCAAACCAGGTCCTTCCTTCTCCTATCGTCAGGGACTGGGTCATAGGGAAGTGTAGAGTGCTGCTGTAGTATGATGTGAAGAATAAATAATTGCCGCACTGTGAGCACATTACATGCTATATAGAGCAGGTGTGTAGGAAATCTAAACGGACGAAAGGTAGCAACCTTTAGAATTGCTCTTTGAGAACGTTCTAGAGGGAGAAGAATCGAATTTCCCGCCCCCCCCCATGACGTTATGCAATAGGTTAGAATAGACTGACACAACGCTAAATAAACCTGTTTTATTAATTTATAGTCGGCTACATTACGTAAATACTTAAAAACAAATATTAGTTTGCGCACTCTAGCACATAGCAACTCGATATGTTTACGGAAATTTAGATTCGAGTCAATAGTGACACCAAGATATTTCAAATGGTCAGCTCTTTCTAAAGTAGGGCAAGAACATGCAGTGTCAGCGTACGTGCTACAGGTATGCGCGTAAATGATTAGGTTAGTAAGCGGTGTGTTAGTATTTCTCATTGTAAATGAAATGTATTTTGTTTTGTCAGCATTCAGTGTTAGAAGATTATTCTGGAGCCAATTAGATACAATGTTGAAACCATTCTGAGCATGTTCATAGGCCTCAACTCTTGATTTAGCTGAAAACAACAGGGCAGTATCATCCGCATAGGACATTACAACACCATTTTCGAGTGGCAGGCTGCAAAGGTCATTAATATAGATCAAAAATAATGTAGGACCTAATATGCTGCCTTGTGGTATTCCAAAACGAGTATTAGAAAGATCAGAACTTGTATTCGGACCAATTTTAACACATTGCTGTCGATCGCTAAGATAATCAGATAATAGTTGAAGCTGCGCTTCTCTTATCCCAAGTGTTTCAAGCTTCAGCAAAAGAGTAGCGCAAGAAATAGTATCAAAGGCCTTGGCAAGGTCTAGAAAGATACCAACTGTATGCATTCCACTATCCAGATTCGTAGAAATGTAATTAACCAATTTGTTTACTGCTTGGCTAGTTGATTTTTTAGGCCTAAACCCAAATTGATTATCTGAGAGTAGTTTGTTATCTTCCAGATATTTTGTCAGTCTACTATTTATGATTTTTTCTAAAATTTTTGATAGTCCCGTTAGTACTGAAATGGGTCTGTAGTTAATCACACTCATTTTGTCTAAATAACACTTTGTCCGATCTGGTAATCGAACGCAGACCTCATGCCATTTTAAAAATTGGGACATCTCGTTTCTCGCAATATTTACAAAATTTTAATTAGTGAGTGATAATTGTTCGTTTAAAAAAAAATTACCAATGTAAATTAAGACAGTATTTTATTCGATTAAACAATTATTCGCTTTTACGTAACGTTTCCGACGCGCGTTCATGTTAGCGCTTCTGATGACCTTACTAATGAAGTTACAAACTTTAACTGAATAGTAATGGCGCCCGAAGGAGCATGTTTTCAAACTCCAAGCGATAGCAACAAAATGTTCGTAAAAGAAATTCCCTTTATATCCTTGTTTGCGGAACATAATTATGAATTTGATTGGGTTTTTGTTAAAGTAGGTAAACAAAATTTGCGTTGATGAGACGAATTCTTTTTGGGATTCCGTTCCCAAATGGTGCTAACAGAAACATTTTTACTAAGGCTCCGCTGTCTGTCTGTCTATCCGTCTGTCTATGGGTCTCCTTGTCTTTTGAACTGTTACAGATACACAATTATTGAAATTTTTACTGAGTGTGTATTAGAATGCCGTGTGTATGATTAGCCGTGTGCTATCCGGTAGAGTAGAATAGAACCAACCCATTACACTACGGGTGTCGTATAAGGCGACTAATATCTGAGGCAGAACACCTTGCGCCTCCGTAGACCAGAGAATGGGCAGCAGCGTTTTCTGTTAGTCTTTCATCACTGCGATCTCCAATCCGCCTGCCAAGCGTGGACATTACGGCAAATTCCTCCCATCATGGGACAGGCTTATGTCCAGCAGTGGACGTTATGGGCTGTTGTTGTATTAGAATGGCCGCTATACAAGAAGTAATACAAAAATAAAAAAAAAGTTGAAAATATAAGGGTTAAGCTAACAGGAGGGGTAAACAAGAAACATGTATTTCGGCGTAATATTGAAATGTGTACCCAGTGTAAAATATTGTACGGAACCCTTCGACTCCCATTTGGCCGGTTTTTTTTGTTGTGAGGAAAAAAAAATCGGTTAGGTAGTAATGATGTGGCTTTGTGTCAAGCCTAGGAATTTGTCAGTCTCTCCGTGTTTATTGAGCAATGTTGCTCGTCTGCATAAATAAATGGTTGTCTTGAAGATTTCCTCCGAAAAATATCCGCGTAGAAAGTATGAATACAACACGGCTTTCAAAAAATAAAGCCTCAGCTTTGATATCGGTGTGTATTTTTTAGCTTTCTTATAACATTTTTGAATTACATGTGTTTAATAATATGAGAGAATACAGAATTCGCGGAACACACACATGCATTCCTCACGTTATTCTGTATTTGTATTAGTTTATTGTCCCTCTTTGACGTTTTGGGATGGGTCTCTTCTGGCAATTGCAACGTCATCTCAAAAGCTGTGTATGCAATGACGGAAGCAGATATACGCTATGCGCCTGCGATGGTTGAGCGATGCTAGCGCCACTGACAGATGAAAAAAGGCATAGCATAGCGGAGAACTTGGTTAAAAAACAAAAATAATAACGCGGAACCATTAAGAAAATGCCATATTGCAGTTCTTTTAATAGAAGTTAGGAGTTATGCAAGTCTGGGGGTGAGTTTAGAAAATAATTTAATTTGTGCATTATATTTATATTCTGTGTTACACTCTAGCACGTGGAACCGGCGAACAGAATCACAGAAAACTTCGGAGCCAGCGGTGCAGTAGATCATTGATCTCCTAGATCAAACAGCCTGTATCACAAAAAAATAATAATTTAAAGAAAAACAAAAAACCCGACTGCGTAAAAACTAAGTTTAAAAATTACGTGAAAGAATTTAAAAAAAAAAAACTAAAAAAATTTGATTATAATTATAAATTAAAATTAGTTTTTACGCAGTCGGGTTTTTTGTTTTTCTTTAAATTATTATTTTTTATTTTATACTTTTTAGTTACGATTCATTGACTTCGTTATAAGATGGTAAATTTCGCAATCTAGACTTTTCATTGATGGGAGTTAATATCGTGGGGATTATTAAGTAACTTGCGGTGGTCTAAACTACTGATGATTAGTCCCTCTAGAGACCTAACTCGGCTCAAAGCTATATATGCTTGACCTTTAGCAAAAATGCGTGAACTTAAGTCAACCACAGCTCGGTCCAAAGTAGTTCCTTGGAGCTTGTGTACAGTTACACCCCAGCACAATATCAATGGCAACATTCTTCGCTCTATTTTACCCTGTCCGCGAAGTGCATCGAATTCTGTCGTCGATGGTTCGATTCTGACTCCTACTCCAGGAACATTGTTTTTATTAAAAACTAGCTGTTGCCCGCGGCTTCGCCCGCGTGAAGTTCGGTAACTGTCCCACTGGATCATACTAAAGGGATAATAGTGTCCTACATGTTAATCCAGGTCATAAAGTATCTATGTGCCACATTTCATAATCATCGCAATTATTATTATCACAATCACCATCACTATCACAACCGCCATCATTATCACAATCACCATCACTAACACTATCACAATCACAATCACCATCACAATCCCCAACACCATCACTATCACAGTCACCATCATTATCACC